>APFE030007801.1:7825-50100 GCA_000404065.3 Pinus taeda | reverse complement strand
GTGGTCAATTCTCACGGAGGAAATGATAGCACATTATGAGGATACAAAGAGCAACACCTTCTTTAGAGCAACACCTCAACAATTGGAAAGAGTTAAAGGGCTTTGTGACATAGTGGAAAGTAAAATTATGGCAACAAGGAAGTCTACCCCTCACAACTATAAAGATGGAAGTGTTGTTTCTCCTAGCCTTCCACAACCTACAAGGGTTACATCACAACAATTGGAAGAAAAAAGAGAAAAAGGGCTTTGTTACAATTGTGATAGCAAATGCACTAAAGGTCATAAGTGTGCTGAGAAGAAATTATTTACATAGAGTATGAAGAGGAGGAAGAAAAGGATCAAGAAACATCAAAAGAAGAGGATATACGCCAGGATCCAACCCCAAAGATAGAAGAAATGAATCATACCATATCTTGTAAAGCATTGGCAGGAATTACCACTCCTCAAACTATCGAGATAGAACGACATATCAAAAAGAAAAATGTTCAAGAAGTGAAATATCACATCGAGTATCAAGAAATGAATCCAACCATATCTTGTAAAGGATTGGAAGAAATTATCACTCCTCAAGCTCTAAAGATAGAAGGACATATCAAGAAGAAAAAGGTTCAAATGGTGAAAGATCACATCGTGCATCAACAACAAGTCCTACGACTTTTAAAGGATAATGCCACTTTGGTGCAAAATCAAACGAAACAACAGGTAGATCAACATCGTAGCGAAAAATGTTTTGATGTAGGTGATTGGGTATTTTTACTGCTACATCTCAAGCAAGCTATTTATGAGAAGGAAATGTTGGCAATACTACATGCACTTAAAAAATGGCGACCTTACCGAATGGGAAGACTCTTCAAGGATCAGGATGTGGAAGCATTGTTTTGTGTTATTTCTATTATCCAACCAGATTGGATAAACAAAGCAAGGGATGAATCGAAGAAGGATGAAGAAGTATGGCCACTTATTCAAAAGTTGCAAAAGATCCCAATTGAAACAATATTGCCAGAAATTGAAGAGGAAGGAAAAATCATATTGGAACCTGGAGCAGTCACATAAACAAGAACCCGACAGCTACGAAATCAATCAATTTCAAAGTATATCATCAAGTGGAAGAACTTACCCGCTGAAGATTCCACATCGGAGGACAAGAAGTTTATATAGAAGCATCAAGAACTACTCAAGTGTTTAGGACAACACTTTTTGAAGGAGAGGGGCATGTTAGGCCCCTATACTACTAGTGTAACCCCTTATTATTATTAGTACAACCCTCTTATTATATTGATGTACCCATATTGTTACTATTGTGCCCCATAGAAGCCCACTATTGTTATTATTGTGCCCTTACATTATTATTGTTATGTAGGCCCTGATTATATAATGAACCCTTAGACTCCTCTATATAGAAAGGAGGTCTTTTCATTTGTATCATCCAAGAATTGTTCGCTTATGTAATGTAAAGGAGGTTGCCCCTCGAAGAGGCTGAATTCTAAGGCATTGATCTATCTTTTCTATCTTTCCTTGAGCTGGTTTCATAACATATTGAAGAGAAAGCTATTGTGCGTGCTCAGTATCTTGATTTGGTTTATTCCCAATCTAGTACACTGTATGATGTCTTGCCTGATGGTCCGCGACCTGGAACTTCTAAAACTTCGTCGACGCCTTCTGTTGACAATGTTATTGGTTCTATTCCTTCATCTTCCCGAAAGTCTTCCATGACCCCTGCGAAGCAAAAACCTACCGCTCCTAGTGAAAATGCTTCTCATCCCACAGTTAATACTGGTAAAACCTCCAAAGTCAATGCTGTCTAGTCCACCGTGGCAGATAAAGATTTGAAAGGTAAGAAGGAGGAGAAAGGAAAAAATAAGGCCAATCCACCGAAGCAGGACCCTCCTAAGGCTTTAGAGGATGATGGTGCTAAACACAAACCTAAGTATCCTTGTCTTATCTGTGACGAGGATCACTACACTAAAGACTGTCCTAGATGGTCTGAAGTTAGTCGTTTGCTTAAGGGGACTCCAAGAAATCCTGTTGTACTTAAAGTTCCTTTTCCCTCTCAACAAACTCAAATGGTGGTCGATCAACCTCAATCCTCTTCCACTTTTGGCTCCCAAGTTTTTATGGCTGGGACTGTCCCTATCCATGCGAGTACTCAAGCGAAAGAATATCCTCCGTATGCCAGCAAGGAACCTGAAGTCCCTTCAAGCGTTCCTTCATCTAGTTTTGGCCCTCTTGATATTGAACGACCTAGCACTGACTCAGTCATTCGACCTCCTACTAAGGGAGTCCTTCGGAAATATTCTTATAACCCCAATGCTCGTGTCGCGCAACACTATAGTATATTTGAAGGAGCTAGCCCAAGATCCTTCAGCTATGTTCGCTTTGGATGTTCTCCAGAGTTGTCCCTACCAATGGAAGTCTCTACTATTAGCCATTGGTGGCATTTTCCCAGCCGATTCGAAATTAATTACATTGGATCTTGAGAACCATGTGCCACGATTGCCTCATCAAATTTCTTTTCTCATTCAAGTCATCATTAACTAGAAAAATATTCATCACACTGTTATTGATGAGAGCGCCTCCACTTGCATCATGTCTGTTGCTTGTTGGAAGGCCATCAATTCCACGTATTTGAGTCAATATCCTAATACTTTGGAAGCCTTTGATGGAAGAGATTCTCGTCCATTTGGTATTCTCCCATGCTTGCTTATCACTCTAGAAGGGAATATAGTTGAGGTAAGAGTCGAAGTTGTTGATGCTAATTTGACTTACAACCTTTTGTTGGGACGAAGCAAGACGTACACTATGCGTGCCGTGACTTCATCATTATTTCATGTACCTCATTTTCCTCATTAGGGAAAATCATCATGGTCAATCAGTTGTATTTCTTCACTTCCTCTTCCTCGGATGGCAATGTTCCATTTGTGGAGCATACCAGTATTCCCTATGAGAGTGTGGGTGTTGGAATTTTTAAAGATCCTACCCTTATGGGTGTTTTTTCACTCCCACCTCCCACTGTGACCTCTATTAATATGATTTCTGTCAATCCTGATCCTTGGGTAATTCCCACCATCGATCAGGTTTATTTATGGGGTGACATTATGTCATTGAGCCCTGTCGAGCTCAACTATATTGAAATCGTTTCAGCTTCGGTTTCATCTTTCGACTCTACTCCTTTGAGCAGATATCTCGACATGTATTGAAATCCCCTTGGCTTGGAGGCACTGTTTCTCCGGATCCGTTACAAGAGATGTTTCTTCTGAAGAATCAATTCTTGAGACTATGTCTTTTGAGGATCCTCCTTGGTTCGATCATCACCATCGTTCCTCGTTTCTCCTAAGCCATGGGGCCATGACTGCTTGCCTGGAGAAGTTTGCTTCCTGTATTCCTTCTCAGCCACTTCAAACACCTATCCTGGTTCATGAGGTTTTCTCTGAGGGAAATATGGGGAATATTACACAAACCATGCCCATCGACATCTTTGTTAAACCAAGGATTGTTGAAAATATTCACATTGGAGTTACTTGTTCTCTAGAGGAGATCCAGGTTTACACTGACCTTTTCTGCGAGTTTTGTGACGTGTTTTCGTGGTCATATGAATAAATTGCCAGTATTGATCCAAGTATTGTGCTACACGAGATACCTACATACCCTGGTGCAAAGCCATTTCGATAACGTTTACGCCCCGTGCACTCGAGAGAAACTGCGGCCATCAAAGGAGAAGTTGAAAAACTTCTCAAGGCAGGGTTTATTTATCCTATCCCATTGATAGATTAGGTATCTAACATTGTCCTTGTGACCAAAAAGCAGGGCACTATTAGGGTTTGTGTTGATTATCGTGACATCAATCGTGCATGTTTGAAAGATAACTATCCTACTCCCTTCATTGACCAACTTATCGATGATTGTGCTGGGAGTAAGACATTCTCTTTTATGGATGGATTTTCTGGTTACAACCAGATCAATATTTCGCTTGCCGATCAACACAAAACTGCCTTCATCTGCCCATGGGGTACTTTTTCTTACAAAAAGCTCCCTTTCGGCCTGAAAAATGTCAGTGCCACTTTCCAGCAAGCAATGTCCTATGCTTTTCATGACATCCGTCACATTGTTCAGCCATATCTAGATGATCTTTCAGCTTATCCAACTAAATGCTCTAACCATCTGAACCACCTCTGCAAGATTTTTCTTTTTTGTAGACATTACCATATTCATCTTAATCTGCATAAGTGTGTCTTCTACGTCGAATCCGGCAGACTCCTTGGGTTTGTCGTTTCTAAAGAGGGCATTCGTCTCGACCCGCTCAAGGTTGAAGCTATATTGAATCTCCCGCCTCCTACTTCTTTGCATCAGTTGCAGAGTTTGCAGGGAAAAGTCAATTTCCTACATCGTTGTATCCCTAACTACATCGAGATTGCTAAAGGTTACACACGTCTCCTTAAGCGTGACATCCCATTTATTTGGGATGACATCACCCAAAGGTCATTTGAGCAACTCAAGATGCTTCTTGTTTCTGCTCCTTTGTTGTGTCCACCTGACTATCATAGTAACTATTCACTTTATCTAGCTGCTGCTGATAATACTATTGTTATGGTTTTGGTTCAAGACATTGGCAATGGTTCCGAGCATGTTATCTATTATCTTAGGCACAACCTTCTCGACGCTGAGACTCGTTATGCTTATGTCAAGAAGTTCACCTTGGAAATTGTCCACGCTGTCCAACGCTTTCGCCATTATATTTTGTTGCGTACGCCAACTGTGATTTCAGATTGCAACCCGATGACATACATTTTGTCACGCCAATTGCTAGGGGACAAGTATTCAAAATGGATTTTTATCCTTCAAGAGTTCGATTTGGAGTTTACTGCTACCAAGTCTAAGAAGTCACTAGTCTTCGCTAAATTAATTTGCTCATTACCATCTGCTTCCGCTCCCTCTCGGATAGAGGACCGCATTCCAGATGACACACTTTTCTTGATTAGTATCCTCGATCCCCGGTATGGTGACATTATTTTCTACCTCTAGACGTCTTCCTTCCATCCTGATTTGTCTAAGGATGCTCAGCGACACATTCATCACCATTCTCAGCCTTATCGTATTATTGGAGACACTTTATACCATCTTCGCATTGATTCAGTTCTCCGTTGTTGTCTAACTTTCGAGGAAGTTGAAAGAGTCTTGAATGGTTGCCACTCTGGTGCTTGTGGCGGTCATATGTTTGGTTATGCTACTGCCCAAAAAATGCTTCGTGCTGGTTACTTTTGGCCCTCCATTTTTAAGGACTTCATTCTGGCTATCTATTCCTATCACGCATGCCAAATTTACCAGCGAAAGATGCATGTGCCAGCTTCCCTTTTACATCCTGTCATTACCGTAGGCCCTGTTGCTCAACGGGGCATTGATTTTATAACCTATAACCCTCGTTCGGCCGAGAGGCATGGGTATATCATCGTTTCTGTCGATTATTTTACGAAATGGGCCGAAGTGATGCCTACATTGTCTAACGACGGTAAGACAGCTACGTAATTCCTATTCAATCATTTGATTACCCGGTTCGGAGTCCCTCAGGCTATAGTCACTGATCATGGTTCCCATTTCCATGGTTATATGATGACTAAGTTGACAACCTAGTTAGGCTTGCCTGACGATAGTTCGACGCCTTATTACCCTCAGGCCAATGGCCAAGTCGAAGCCGTCAACAAGGTGTTGGTTACCATGCTTCAGCGTACCATTGGAATGCACAAGTCCAACTAGCATTTACTGTTTTTTTTCGCCCTATGGGCCTAGCGTACCTTAGTTAAAGATGTGACCAGATTCACACCATTTCAACGGGTTTATGGTCTGGAAGCTACACTCCTGATTGAATGTGAAATCCCTTCTCTCAAATTAGCTATCGAATTGCTCCTGAATACTACTCTGATGGAAGAATGCCTTCTTTATCTAGAATGGCTGGACGAGACTCGTCGACTTACTTCTTTAGTTATTAAAGCATAGAAGAAGAGAGTCAAGACTCACTTCGATCAGATAGTCAATCCACGTTCCTTCACAGAGGGAGATTTAGTCCTATTGTATGATCAAGCTAATGACAAGCTGGGGGCAGGCAAATTCGAACCCATGTGGCATGGGCCCTATATCGTCAAACGAGCATTGCAAAAAGGGGCTTATGAGCTAGTTGATTACGAAGGTAACCCTTTGGATAAGCCCCAGAATGGGCTTTATCTTAAGAAATATTATGCATGAGTCTTTCATGCATTACTGTGTACATAAGTGTGTTTTTCATTTTTTACATGTTTGGCTTGGTGTGTAAGTGTTTGCCACTTATTGTGTCCTTTTTACTTCTTATGCAGATGTTTGTCATACCTTATATTAGTTTCGCTGATGGTGCCTGCCGCAGTACTCAGAATCTTTAACGGATGTTATTCCATCAGAAATCCTCAAATTTTAGGGTTGTATTTACGTGTTCACTTACTGGAAAGGAATTTTGATTATATCACATATCGACAAATTCCTAGAAGGCTACATACGTTAACTGATGCATTGGCAAATCAAGTATTAGACAGGCATTTGCGCAATTTATAAAAATCATAAGAAAGCATTCAGACACAATAAGTAGATACAGTAAAACATAAATAGATGTATATCGTGTGTTACGCACCATGGCACTCAATATATATATCTCCCTCTAGGTTTCAGGCTATTTCCTCCTCGAGGTAAGTCAATCTATCTAGCAGTCCTCCGGGAAGTAGGAGCGAGACCTACTAGTCTCTCAGGACCAACATCTGCAAAGAATTGAACATAATAATTAGGGCATGTACATTTAAAATCCAAAAACAACAAAAAATTACAAAAGTTTGTCAGTCAAGATGAGTATTTTACCTCTCTTGTCCCATTGTTTGCCAGGTGGAAGCAGCATGTCTGGATCTCCCCTGAAGTCCATCCCAGCGTATGGCCAATCCTCAACTACAACTTGTTGGCAGTTCATCCACTCAACAAATTTCAGACCCCGTGATGTAGGTTGGCCACCGCCTCCTTGCAGCATCACGAGCGCCCATCGAGTTATCCATGTTTGCCATGGCCCTGGCCATCCCAATGTCACGTCGTGTCTTTGCAGGATCGATACTCGCTCCAACATGAGCAATATCAATATTGAGCCATATCCAAACTGTTTTGCCTCACCCCGATGGCACTTGGTCAGTTGTCTCTTCATGTTGAGAGACACGGCCTCTACCCAGTTAAACATAGTAGGGTTCAAGCAGTCTTGGGCTAACCGTAACTAAGTTTTGATCACCTCGCGTTGGGTTTGGGAGCTAGCTGCTCTGGTTATGTTAAATAACAGTACCCGTAATGAAAAATCATTAACAATGAAAATTTGCAGCTTACCACTTGTTGATAATTTTTGTGCTCCTAGGGGGCACAATCATGCAATAAGGGTGTCCATCGAGTCTCCAGTGACCCAACTACCCACCATGCGGGGCATATCTCCTCCCCTTGACAACCTATTCAAGAAATAGATGTTTGTGGCATTAAATTCTATCTCTTGCCCACGGATTATGAACTTTCTTTCGTTTGGATTCCATGCTCGGATTAGGTACTCCAGGAGATCCAACTGTGCTCTTAGTAGTGGTGTTAGGAAGAATTTCAGTAACCCGTAATTCTGCAGGATGTTCAGGCACTGAGGATCCACCATTCCCATCTCATCATCATGGTCATGGGTATGTTCTTTCCATACAAACACGATTGTTTATCCTTGCATGCATAAACATCCCATTGTTAAAAGCCATTTGACTATTTTTACTCTTTAAAACTGATTATAAATGATTTTTTTGGGTTCCGGCGCTCGTCGCAAGTGTACATCACTTTCCTATGACAATCCCGTTTTTTCCCATGAAAATTTCTTGGTCGTCGCAACCCCGAGGGGGAAACTTGCGAGGACCAAGGCAGAATTTTTGTCCAAAAACCCCCTTTAAATACTAATCTAAAACATGAAATTGCATCTAATTTTGGTGAAAAACAAAGGCAGGGATGGGGTATTTACCTAGAGGAAGCACGAGAGGCAAAGGACCACTGAGTTTCCCGGAATCGATGGCCCAGTTTCACAAGGTACGCAATGTTTGAAGTTTTATTTTACCACAGTCAAAAAACACAAGTAAAATGGTTTTTCACCATAATGTCTCTTTTATAATCTTTTTTTCAAAAAATTTAGGGTTTTCCTTAAGGTTTGAAATTAGGGTTTTGACCTATATGAGTGTTTTTGTGAGGCGGATCTTATGCTTGTGTTTTCTTGTAGTGACAAGTGTTCTAAGCACTGGTGATGATCGACACATGGATTATATACTCAGGCAGTACCGAAAAAACCTTTTCCAAGTCAACTTTAAGCTCTTTTCTTACTCTTGAAATGTGAAAATATTGTCGAGCCCTTGTTGTTTCGAGCTCGTTAATGGTTACGAAATGTCGTGTCTCCAGTAAGTTTTTTACTTTTTTCAGTTGGAGGCACTATTTATGAAATGTACTACTTGACTAAAATGGTCAAGCGGTTCTCTCGAGTATCATTTTATACCTTGTCAGGCTTGAGAGACACAAACATACGAAAAGGGCCCCTTTGGAGTTTTCTTTTCCATGTCTTTTTCAGACTCTCTAAACATGAAAAAGACTATGAGTTTTACCTATGTTGGACTCGTTAAACCCTCACGACATTGGACTCGTCGCCATGATGAGACCCAAGCTTCTCCTCCCTAGGGCTCATTAAAATATCACTGGGTTGGATTTGTCTGAAGGAAAAACTTATATTGCAAGCATATGTTATCCCCTTCAAGCTTGTGTTTCAAAAATAATTGGGGTACTCACTAGCAATGGTGGAGGAAAAAAGTTGGAAATAATCTATTGATTACCTACGACAGCTTGTCACTCTTGAACATCGACACCTTTGTTGCTTCTCACCGGGTTTGGGATATCCTCACTTCATCATTGGCCTTCCAGGGTTTGGGTTCTTCATTTTGCCTCATTCCATTCGATCCCTGCTGTCTCCACATGACCTTCGATCCCTTGGTACCAGAATGTTGGCACATTCTGGAGTCATATCGCCGATATGTTCAAGAGCTTAATCCTTCTGTAGTTTGCGCCCTTACATCCTCATCTAATTCTCTATTTCATCCATCTACATCTTGTTCCTTTCTCTCATGTCGTTGATGTGGGAAACATTATGGCCCTCCTGCGATAGATCACTTCTTGTCGACATCAACTCATTATCGAGGAAGTTGATCTAGAGACTCCTTTTGGGTACCTTGGAGCTTGCATGCCTCAATGGCAAGTTCTTTGCATTTGACGACCAACTTGCATCATTGGTCTTTGATCAGGTGATTCCATAAGTGTCCGACTCCAGATCATTCTTCACACTTTGTGCATTGTACTAGTAGTATCTTGAGAACCATTGACATTACTAGTGGTCTCTATCACACTTGTTAAAAGTTCACATCATTGGTTGGTAATCAAGCGATTTTCTAGTATGCTCGAATTCAACACATTTGTTCGCATATTAGAAACTATACAATGGACAGGTTGGGATTCAAGACCGAGGGCTCAGATCACACAAGTCTAGATTGCGTGGATTATTTATACATGACACTTTTAATTAGATGGTTGCGACCATACCTGAGTCTTTCTGGATGGCTACAACCATACTTGTGTTTTCATATGGTCTTTTCGACTGGATGGCTACGTCCATACCACAAACCAGTTATATCTGTCTTTTGTATGGCTGTGCCCATACTTCGTGTTATCACTTAGATTTTCCTTGAAGTTGTTAGAAGAAGGAAAGGGGTCCGAGGTAACCACAAACCAGCTTTTAATTATAGAATCTAGCCAATCTGTACTCAGAGAGGGCTCTCTCTTTAAGATTTAGCTTTGTTTTATGGGATATTAGGCTAGTTATGAAAGCTTGGGGGGTTTTGATTTTGTTTGGTGGTGGAATTCAGGAGCAGATGGGTAAAACAAGGTATTTCATGCCATTGGGCTATGGAGTCAACTGAAGATCGCTTAACTGGATTAGGTTGATTAAACAAAGGAGGGCTTCACAGGGCAAGATAGCTAAACAAAAGACAAATGATAACTTGAAAGAGTGAAATGGTCTTGAAAGGGAGGAAGGGAAATTAAGAATCCTTCAACAAAGTTCAAGAGGAGGGAAAGTGGGTGATCACTAACAAAAAGCAATTAAGAATTATTTGTTAAATGGCCACAATGATAAACTAAAAAGCAGGGAGCAATTAAGAAGTCTCTACCTATGATAGCTTAGAAGTAAACATTAAAAATATAAACGATTTTAAAAATAGAATGCAGTAAAGCTATTTCTAAAATATACTTTTTCATTTATCATTCAGATATGAAACACATGTGAAATATTTAAACCAGAAAACTGTAAAAACATAAGATATAGAATACTTATTTGTTTCTTGTTTGACACAGGTATCCTATAAAATTCCTTTGCTTTATTACTTTGTCCAACCAGCCATACAATAGTTGTTCAACAACACTTCTATTCCAAAATAAAGAGTCTACAAAAATGTCTAAGAATCCACCTCCAGTACTTCAAATGAGGAAGTACCTATACAAAATTTACAACAAAATATCTCCTAACTGAGAGAGATATATTCTAGGAAAACTAAATATATTTTACATGAATGTAGAGATAGATGGTCTCGAAAGTAGAAACTGAATGTGAACTGCTTGGTTGTTGTCCCTGTTTTTGTTGAAGGAGCTAGAGGCAGACCCTATGATTGTGCATCTTGTTGTCTTGCTTCGTAATTCTGTGTTGACTGATTGTTTTTATCTTTTCACTGATACTATTTTACCTGTGACTGATACTCTTTACCTGCTTTATCATCATTCATCCCTTTTTACCAAAATTGACTATGGTAAATACTTCAATTCACTTTTTACCATGGTAAATCATAAGATGTTTGTCATGATGGTCCACCAATCATCTCTTGGTATCCTAGTCCTTGTTAGTTTTATGAATATTTCATCTACTTCTGTGTATTTTACAAAATTTGGTTGCACTGGAAACAAATGTTTCATTTCATGCTCAACATAAAAAAGGTTCTCCAAACTATCACAGAGAACTCTCCCTATGGGTAATGCCTTCGGTGCAGATGAATTGGCAGATGAACTGACTTGGCTATTTGCATACTAATTTAATTTGTTGACATAATCATCCTGCCTCATCAGCTTGTCATTTATGACCAAAGGACTTGGAAGTCCTTTACTCTATAAGATGTCGAATTTCCCCATAAATTCATCCGTCCTCCTACATATTCTGACATTTGCGTTCCAGGTTTTGCATTAAAGTCCTTTTGGTCAATACTTTCTTTACTTCAAGGATGGTTCTAGTCCTATCCTCAATATTTAGCTGCTCCAACTGATACCTATTTCTGTTGTTTAGAAAGTTTATTAATCTGATGGCCTTTTCAGGCTTCCCTCCTAGTTCTTGCTTGGTTTTTTCAATCTCTTGAAGAGCAACTTTCACTAAGTCAATCTTTTTAAAAATGATTTGAATTGATGACCGAACATCATTGATTGATTCAAATATGTTCATCCATAATATATTTCTAATATCAGTCAAAGGATTTTCAAATGTAAGATATTTTTCCAATGTTTTATCCTGTTGAGCCAAGTCTTTGTTTTTCCTCACCTCTTCAGTAAAATTGAATTTTGACACTAATGAATTTGTCCTTTACCTTTTGCAATTCAGAAACTTGGTGTTTCATTTCCTCCATGGATTTGATTAAATCTTTTGTGCTCTGACTTGAGGTTCCTACCTGTGATGTAGCTGTACCTGTACTTGTTACTCCAATAGTTTCAACTGTTGCCAAAGGGACATTTGGTGCTAGAGTAGTTGCCAATGTAGAAGGGATTGTTGTAGAGACCATTGGCACTACATTTTGAGGTTGAGAGGTCGACTCACTCTACCTGCTTTGCAGTGTTTTCTCTAATTCTTGTTTTGTCTCTTTCAGTCGCTCATTTACCTTTAGGACCAAGTCCATAAGCTCTTCTTCATTCTTCTTCTCAATTACCTTAGCAGTCTAAGGGTGCATGACAGCTGCTTTCTCAGTGCAGCTATATCTTCATTCTTTTTCTTTATCAGGCCTTCTGCAACTTTGATATCCTTTGGGTTATGGCCCAGTCCAATAATAAAATCCTCCAATGATTTGATTATGTTGTCCTTTGCCTGTGAGGAGGCTCTTTCTAGTTGCAATTGAGCAGTGGTGTTGTTTAGTGAATTCTCCAACCTATGTGCCATCATGGCCTTGCTTGTTAGTGTAGAATAAACTATTTTCCCTGTTTGCTTATGAAATTCTATCTGATCTATGGGGTGAATATCTTTGACTAAGACCTCAAAATCAATTTTGAGGTAATCTGCAATTGACTTGGGCTACTGTACTGTATGCTTTAGAAATCTCATCTGCATTTTTCTTTCTTTGATGTCATAAGCTGATATCAACCTGGTTTGATTAGTAGGGGCCATCTTCAAGTATTGAGTGTAGGCTTGGGTCTTTAGCTGTTCATTTTTGGCCTTTATCTCCTTAAATTTTCCTTTGATGTCTAAGGTCTTGTCAGATGAAGACTTGAAAGATGAAAATTTGACACTCTGTTGTCATTCAAGCCATTGTCTTTGTGAACTGGAAGGTGTCCCACCTATTGGGAATGTATGTAGACTGTCTCACCCATCTTTTCTTAAACTCCCTGTTGTTTCTTCAAAAAATTCTTCCTCTAAATGTGGATTTAGCCTTTGCCTATTAGCACCAGGCTAGTCTAAAGGACCACTAACAAGGGTAGCTACTTCCCTGTCACTTTTTAAGCTTTTTTCCTCATTCAAAGGAGTCTGTAAAATTGAGGGGTCTCCCATATTAACCTGAGCTGGATGGGAATGTAGTGGAGTCTGTTCTTCAAAGAGTTCAGGCTGCTCTGACATCTCTGATTTTCCTGATGCTGGAGTACTAGTTCCCTGGTTTTTTTCTTGCGGTGGTTCTACAGGGGGCGCACTAGTTTCCTATGAGTGCCTTTGAGAAGTCTCTGCTGTAGAGGCACTAGCTCTTGGTGCTGGCTTCTGAGCAATTCCAAATGGTACCTGTTCACAAGAGTCCAGGTCAAGTCTCTTTTCTAAGTATTTCATCACATTCTCTACATCAACCTGATCACTATCCATCTCAAATAGAGTTCCTTCCCTCCATTCATCCATATTTTCATATTGCTCTATTTCAGGGATTTTGTGATGAAAATATGGTGATAACTTATGTTTCATTCTCCTATCACAAATGAAACCTTGTGGATCATATCTCCAAACAAAACTTTTATTTAATCTCATGTGTTCTATGGATTTCTTCTGCTTCTTTGCCTGCTTCTCTATTGTTATAGACAAATGGGCCTAAGTGATCTTTAATTCTCAACTGTGTTTTCTTCTTGGCCTTGGTAAAGTGAATTTGATTAGAGTTTATCATTTGCCTATAATATTATAATGAAAACAACCTCATAGGAACATATTTTGGTAGTTTGAATGGAGGAAGTTCACAACCATAAATTCTAATCTCTGTGTGATTCTGGTACAAGTACCAGTCACCTATTTTGTAATGCTTGGATGGATGAAGGATTCTTTTGATTTCATCACTAATCCTAGGAGGAGGACTTCCTGTTAGCATGGTGGTCACTGGGTGGACAAACTGGTCAATGAATTCATTGTATGAATAGGGACAAGCAAATGAATAGTGCAAGATAGAAGTCCAAAAAATCACTGATATGGGATTACCCTTTGTATCAAGTTTATTTACAGAGAATGGGAACTTGTCAGACTGATAGTAAAGGCAAAGGTGATATATGAATGTAGAATACTTGAATACTTTTTCATTTTCCAGCCTTATGTATTGGTCATGGATTTTCTCAGCGATGAATGCAACATAGTTATACTTGACAATAGGAGGTTGACCAGAGGTAAAAATCGGCATTAAAACTAGGGTCAATTCATCCACCTACTCACCAGTATACTATAGCTATCATATCAATTATATTTTTACCTATCTATGTGAAGAAAACTGACAAATAGGGAGGGGGGTTTTTGGGTTGATGCTACTTATCCATAAAATTATGGCAAAGGTGACTGAGTTCATACTTGGAAAATTTAGATGATTTCTCTAACAAGTCTCCAGGGGAAATGGGGGTGAGGTCTTGATTGGGCTAAAACTGAAGCATCTCATTGATTGAGTTTGCAACAATTGTGAAGAGAACAATTTGATTTGGAGACATTATTGCTTTAAGGTTTGGATTGTAATTGGCATGACATTGATGGATAATGTCAGGGAAAATGCACACAGAGGGGAGCATGTATCTTGGGAGATTTGATTCCCAAAGTCCTATGGTATCATAGCCATTCATGTAATTGTCTCGGCATTGGCAAAATACTTTTAAGTAGTCTTTGTCGATATCAAGGTCTTTTATTTGAAAATCTTTATCTGCTAAGGGCAGATAATCCAAATCATAGTGAGGGGTAGTGATAGGTGCTACACTGAGGGCCATGGGGGTTTCCATTCTGGTTCTTGTGGATTCAGATAGGAAAATGGGGTTTTTAAGTGGAATTGGTGAAAATAGAGGGTCTGAGGAGTCTTCAATTTTGAGTTCAGCAACTGAATTATAATGAATTTTAGGTTTTTCAAAATAATTACAGAGGAAATCAAGTATTTACAGGGTTTTTGGATGGAAGTTGGTAAATACCTATTTTTCAGTGACATGCAATGGAGAGCAGGTTCACTGGGTGTAAATGGTGGACTGGAGTAGACGTCGAACTACAAGTTTCAGGGTGGCTGACGGTTGGTCTACTAGCTAGTCGACGTCAACATTCAGGTTGCATGCATGTGTTTTTTGGAATAAGGATGAAAAAATATTTAACTTTGTTTTTTAAGCAAATTCAAAACTTTTGGCGGGTTCGGGATTTGGACAGATGGCGTTAGCGGGAAGGTGATTTGATATTTTGTCTTTAGCGAGAGGAGGTAAGCGGATTTCATTGCACCACTAGTGGGAGGTAAGTGGTATTTGGGCGAGACCGCGCGATTCCATATGCTGTGTGACACGTAGCGATGGTACTATTCACAAAAATGCTCACCATCGCGTGATAAAGGTTGACCACGGAGGCCCGTGCGATATGCATGCTGACCCTCGGATCTGCGGCATCCGATCGGATGGCTGTCGGGGAGTTGAAATGACTGGTGTTTAATGGCAGGGGCCAGACGGTAATTAAAAGATTTTAATTACATCGGGAGCGATGTGATTGGTTGAAGTCATTAATTAATCGTGAGGATTAATTAATTCTTTTATTATCATGGCGGGGGTCAAGGTTCTTAATTAATCACGGATTGACCAATTAATCCTATTTATGATTGTTATTAAGGTTATTTTGCAACCGGGGGTGGGATATATAGTTTATTAGGATTTATTAACAATAATACAGGTAAGGGGTAATTCTTTTCGGGAATTAAATAATAATACAAGTTAAAATTTAATAATGACTTTGAAATATGAAGGCAACTAAGTTAAATGTCTCTAAAAATATATTTCATCATACAACACTTATACCTTAGGTTAATGATATATGAGGGTTTCATGTAGGTAGAATTTTTTAAATTTTCCTAAGTAAAATAGGATTTTACTTAGGAAAAGATTCATTAGGGAAATAAATAACTTATGAAGGGGGGTGAATATTGATGAAGGGGCTTAAGCACTAAGGCATTATAAATTATTGGGCTGAGGATCCGGTCCCTCCAAAAGTCAGAGAAATGCTCCGAGCCCCTCTAATTTTGGTAATTACCTTTAGTACTTTAGGGTATTAGTGAAGATTTAGGGGAAGTGAGTAGGGAAGTTAGTTATTTTTGACTTTGCTTGCTTGATGTGTTTTCCATGTGATACATGCCTTTGTTTGGTGATGAAAGTAAAATATTTACACATTTAAACTTTGTCATTCACCACACATTTATTCTACAACTGTCATCTACTTACCCTACCTACTTTATCCTAGTATTTTCACTTCTTTATTAGGGTGCACTTAGATTGGCAAACCCTTTTCAAACTTCCTTTTTTTTTACATCATGATACCTATATAAATCTACAGTTATTACATCCAAGGGCTCAAATTAAACTATTGAGCTCCTTTTTTCACTCTACCTATCTACTTATCTACCAAGATTAAATTGTTTGGTCAGATCTTTATTCTCTATTTCTACAAAATGAAATTGAAAATATGAACTACCCAAGCTTAAATTGTTTGACTATTCATGCATTGTGGCATAGGTGACAAGATGCACACAATTTTATTATACAAAAGTAAAAATTAGTGGCATTTAGATTTGCACACTTTCATGGTCTTTTCTTTTTTGTTGGGGTTCATTTTCTTTCATTTTTTGACCTTCTCTTTATTTCTTTTCACCCTTTGATTTTTCTTTTAGGGTATACCCTCTTTACATTTTTAAAATTTTTGACTTTTTACAAATATGGAAAGCCTTAGCAACAAGTAAAGGTATGAACATATTTCAAAGCTAAACCAAGTCAATCATGATATATGACACCTATTGGTATAGGGGCATAACACCTCGACTACATGTATTTCTTTCACTATTAGAGATATCAGTTGTACTTGTATCTATAGGTTATCCACGATGGTGTTCCAGTTCAGTTATGGTTTTGTAAAGCATTTCACCCCTCCCACTCTCTTAGCCTTCATGCTTTAGGGGGCATCTGTTACACAGTATTTTGTCACTGACTCCACATCCCCTGATCCTGGGTAGAGTCGGTCCTTGAATGGCATCTGTTCTATGTCATACATCAAAATATGTGTCCACATATTCCATATCACTCAAGAAGATTAACCATGCTCATTAATACTGAAGTTGACCCTTTTTACCTATGTTTCAAGATCGTCGCAGGAAATCAATATCCTACCTGCGACAATGGCTTAAAGTGAATGAGAATCTCGCGACACCGTTGCAAGAGTACATATGTTCTTAGTGATAGTCAGATTTTAGGGATCATCGTAGATCATCAGTATCTTGCCTGTGACGATAGCCCATAATGCACTAATGCCTTGCAACGTCATCTCTAAGTCTTAGTGTTTGACCTGTGACGACCCAGATATGGCGAATTAGTTCAAACAGAATGCTTCTGGGTGGTTCTAGAGCTAGTTGTTGGGTCAATGAAGTTCCCCTCTCCCCATTTGAGATGATGGTTCTGCTTTTGAGTAACCTCCCTTGAATATAAGCTTCCTCTCCCCTCATTTATGGATGTTCCTCCTCTTATAAAAGCATCCTCCATGACTATGATCAGCTAGTTTGGAGTTCTAAGAGTCTTAGTTGAGTGTTGGTGTGCTAGTTCTTATCTTGTTGGATTGATAGCTTACCTTTCATGTTGTAAGAATGTAAATGGTTTTGTAAGAAGGAAGCCTTGTTGTGATTGCCTTAGTTTCATACTTGTGCTTTTCGGTGAGACAAAGAGTCATTAGTCTTTCTGGGAGGCCTTTGAGAGTGAATGCTTATGGAGACATATTGATTGGACCCTTCAAGGAAGCTTGCGACGTCAAGGCATGGTTGTAAGCTTTACTATTGTTCATATTAATACAATCAATGGTTATTTCCTATATCATGTATGAAATGTATGTTGATAGCTTATGGTTCCTTGACTCTATAAGTAGATATTTCGTTGTTGTGCTCTATTAAAAGTTTTGTCATTTTCTTATGTTTTTTCAGGTGTATCATTCATTAAGGAGAAGAAAGCGATAGCTGAAGTGATGTGTCAAAGACTTCATCGAACACCAGTTTAAGATAGGCCTCTTCAATGAGAACTGTTTAAGGAATTAGCTATTGTTTTTGTCTTGCTGTGACTAGACCCACTCTAGGGCTAGAGGGGCTGTCTTTGTCCACAGAGGGAACTTACCTACATCACAAGGAGTCTAAGTGTTCTCGAGTCTTAGCATAGGCAGAGTCTCTGTAGCTGAGTGCACAAAGGCCTAGGGTGGAAGTCCGCAGCTGAGTGTGCAAACCCCTACAGTTGTGTGCACAGGGCGGATAGAGTCTGTATTAATCGGAAGATATCACTAAAGAGAAGTATTCTGCAAATTCTGTGTATTTATTTCTTGTTATGCATCTAGTTATATTACGTTTTCTGTTTAATCTACAATGTTTATGTGGTGTGAGAATATATGTGATTATATTGGTTAATTGAATACAAGTAATAATATCAATTTACGTGACGCTAACTGTGATTGATTAGCAAGATAGGTAAAACACTTCAGATAACTTGGGAACTTATACAATACGATGTCATAGCCATGCAAAAGTACCTAGATCGCGGGTCAAGGCTGCATGAACATCAATCGTACACCTTAGCGGAGGTGCTGAAGGATGGAATAAAGGGTAGACTGATAGAGCCCTAAATCTTAGTGACCTACACAAAAGTAGTAACAAAGGGTATAAACCGACATCATAACCATCTCAGGGTACGGAAACTTGATTCCAATATCCCCCCATACTGCTTCGGGTGATACTTCGGTCCGCGCTTGGCGTTCTGATGCCGAAAGGGCCAATAGTGTAGGGATTTGTTTGGCTAACTAACACTGAACCTGGGTCAGACCCCACAAAGCCAACAATCTAGTTTGTAGGCCTATTCAACAGATGTGACAAAATGTCTTGTAACATTAGTGATGAAGATCACATAGCGAAAAATGACTGAACCAAACCAATAAGTACATACACTATGTAATTCAACCATGTACTTAGGAAAACATCAACAATCACAAGGATCTACAAATCCCCCTCAAACCATGAGAACATGCACACTTGCATCTCATTGAAAACATACATGAATAATACCATTCTTCCATGAGTATTGTTCACACATTCATTGTCATTTACAACAAAACTACCATTCATTTATAGTAAAAACACATAGGAAATATAAGTAAACCACTTGTTTAAAGAAATGAATGACTAGAAAGTGAGGAAGGGACTTACACTCTCCACCCAATTGCAGGAAACTGCACTACAGTCTTCTTGTAGCTGACCACTCCCAAAATAGATTTAAAGTATGAGGAGTATGTGCTCAAGGGAATTAAAATTTATGCTAATAAAAATATCCCACAAGAATATAAAGACTACCCTACCTCCACCCACTTAGTTTAGGATTATATCCTCTAGTGTCTCCACCCATTCACCTAAGAATATAGAGCACATTGATTTCCATATGCTAATCCTACAAAGACCAAAATCACACATAGTTTCTCCTATGAAAAGTAGGGATCTAGAGTACATTGTGCTCTACCAGATCCACCTCATAGGATTCTAGATGGCATAGTGCCACGACCTATTTTTCATCTTTAACCACCATTTCTAGCTTGATCTTGCAACAATGCCAATGTGTTCCCAAGAATTATCCTTATGTTTGGAAAGTCCACTTGAGAATATTTGTATGCCTAACCCCACAATAAATACTCATATCCCGTAACCCATGTCTATGATTCTAACCTAGATCAACCATGCATGTTCCCAATGTTATCCTCCACAATATCCCAACGCTGAGAACGAAGATCAAAGGAGGTAGCCTCAAACCACTTAGGGCTCAGCAGCTAGCCCTGCTAAACCAGAGAGGGATCTCTCTATGAACTCATAGACAATGATGACTGGAGTGGGAAAAGATGTTAGGCTAGATATGTTCAGCTCTAGAGTTTTGGAGATTTTAGGGTTTTGTTGGATGAAGAGTGAAAATCAAGGAACTAGGTCAAAGGATCAAAGGTTTCAGTTGCAAGAGATATAAAGGAGTAGGGTAGGTATTCTTTTGTGATACTTTGGGGTTTTGTTGATGTAGTGTAGGGATGAAAAGAAGAGATCAAAATGAGCATGGAAAGCATGAATTCATTTATCAGAAGATAAGTGACATAAACATGAAGTTCCTAACAAAACAAAGCTTAAAATTAAGAATTATGTTTAAAACCTCTTAGGAAAATAACTCAAAAGCATAGGCATGGAAAGAGGATGGATTTATCATTCATATAAAAATATAACAGAGAGAAAACATTATCACAAACTTAGAACACAAGAATTCCTAAATAATAACTGCAACTATCCTTTGATTTTATGCAAAAGTGATGACATACAAGCTCAAAAAGTTCTACTCACTAATGTCCAACCATTTCTATGACTGAAAACTAGATACATATAGAAAAGAACATTTTCCCCTCTCCTAGGGTCGAATCCTTTAGTTTAGGAACTAATTACATGAGGTGTTCAACAAAACCCTAATGTCTAGGGAGGTTAAAACAAATCTTCCATTTAAACCTTGACTGAACTCCTCTCATAAATGAGGCCTAAATTTACATGAAACAACTCTAACAAGCTTATTTACCTTTAATTACATCATATTT
Source organism: Pinus taeda (assembly GCA_000404065.3). Classification (NCBI taxonomy): domain Eukaryota; kingdom Viridiplantae; phylum Streptophyta; class Pinopsida; order Pinales; family Pinaceae; genus Pinus; species Pinus taeda. The sequence continues at coordinate 29,666 of APFE030007801.1, read as the reverse complement.
ACATTAAATACCAGTAATTACATCATGATAACTCTAATCTAGTTGACAAAACTGAGAAACAAGAGTTTCCGGCAAAAGTGCAGTGTGCGAGGAGAAAGCGTAACGAAATTGATAGAAGTGAATTTTGGAATCCATCACAAGGTCCAAATCCTGATATGAAAAGTGATGGAGATAGATCTGGATGTCTGATACATGATAGAATCCTCAAACACTAAAAAAGGTTACTCCTACCCCTCCAAAACGTCACATTCCCATAGATACTCCAAAAGCGAAGCGAGCTATTCAAAAAGAGGGTAGAGAGGTGACGTTTTAGTAGTTTTTGGCCTTTTCCACCTACCAGAACCTGCTGAAATTTTTCTCCCAAGTGCTAGAAGTTATGTAAAAGTGATGATAAATCCAAATATTTGGAGCTCCCCAGCAAAAGCGTAGTGTGGGGAATGTTGTGTTTTTTACCTAATGATTGTCTTAAAAAATTCCAAAAATTCACAAAAACCAGAATTTCTTTAAAATTGGTCAAGAGTTGCTCGATGAAGTCCTGAAAATGTATGCTATTCTATAAGGGAACCATCAACAAGAAAATCCAACCTAACCTTCTCTTTTTTCCTGATTAGGGTTTCCTTGATTTTTTCCTTCAACTGCTTGATCTTGACTTTGGAGACTTGCTTCCTTGTATAGTAATGAAAAGCCATGTGTATTTGAAATTTTTTGTCTTTGTTGGCCTTCTTAAGAATATTTTACAAATGGAAATTTACTTTTTCAAGCCAAAACTCCCGATTGTTATCTTATTCATTGCTCTCGAGTTAGTGCACATTCTCTAGCCTCCATCCTTCTTTGGGCTCAACACTGTTGGCACTGCGCAAGGACTCAAACTTTCTCTAACAAGTCCCTTGTCTAACAATTCCTGAACTTGTTTCATGATCTCTTCATTCTTTGTGAGAGTCATCCTGTAAGCTACTTTATTAGGTAGATTTGCTCCTGGAATCAAATCTATGTGATGACTGTTTTTTCTAATGGGTGGTAACTCATCAGGAAAATCATCTACAATGATTTCACAATAACTATCCAACATCTCTTGAATTTAAATTGGTAAATCAAAAACTTTTGTGGAAGTGATTATTACCTTGGGTTTTCAAACCAGCGCAAAACTTACCTCATTTTCCTCTATCTGCTATAAGTACTCCTTTCCACTCAACAAAAGGGTCTTTGGTTCAAGTTTCTTCGATGTATCTTCTTCTTTTATTGGCAACAATATATGATTGGTACCATTCTTGTTGAATTTGTAGGTGTTCTTCTTTCCATCATGCATAGCTCCTATATCATATTGCCAAGGTCTTCCAAGCAATATGTGACATACATCCATAGGCATCACATCACACAAAATTTTATCTTTATATACTTGCCCAACTGCAACTCCACTTCACATTATTCATTTACTAACAATTGATGTCCCTTTTGTAGCCATGACACCTTGTAAGGTGTTGGGTGTTTCTTTGTCTTCAATTTCAACTTCTCCACCACTTTTGAAGAGAACAAATTATCAGTGTTTCCACTATCAATTATCATCTAACAAAATTTTCCTTGAATCTTGCACACAGTCCTGAACAAAGCCTTCCTTTGTGCTAGTTCAACAACTTCCTTTGCTGGCTTTAGCAATACTTTGTTAACTACCAAGGATTCTCCTCTCTCTGGTATATTTTCTTCTTTTGCCATTTTTTCTAGCTTCCTCTTTAGTCTGAGCAACAATTGCATTTCTCTGAGATGTTCCTGCATTTTTTGGGCACTCATAGGCTTTGTGTCCCAACTTGTTACATCTGTAACATCTAACTTCTCTTCCTCTACCTCTGCCTCCTCTTCCTCTAGAAAAACTCCCTCTGCCACTTGCATCACCTCCTGTGGGTGTGATATGAAAATGGGGCTCTTAGGCTTCTTATCTAACTTACAAGAACCTCTCCCACTTCCAAAGCTTTAAAATTTCCCACGTCTTAATATTAACCAATGCAGAATCAAGAAATGCTTGCAAATAAGGTGTATGCTTATATTTGTTTTCAGCTGATTATTTACTTTAAAATCTGTTGTTTGTGCTGATATGGGAAGGTACTTAAACTGATATAAATACATATAACAGTAGTCAAAGCAGTAATAAGAAAACACATAAGACAACAATTTAAGATGGAGTTCACCCGAAACACTTGGGCTACGTCTCCTTGAGCTCTAGTCAACTCGACTAGGCTCCTTGGGATTATGGCAACAGTTCTTTTACAAGTTCCACACTCAACTTCAATGTTTTACACAGGAACATTGGGCTCAGAAAACCATATTATCCCTTGGCTCTTGGAGCTCTTTGGCTTTCTAACTCTGGCTCTTGGCTCTGTTTCTTGGCTCCGACTTTAGGTCTGGCTCTTGGCTCTGACTCTAGGTCTAGTTCTTGGCTCTGACTCTAGCTCTGGCTCTTTGGCTCTAGCTCTGGCTCTTGCTCTGGCTCTTGGCTCTGACTCTAGCTCTAGCTCTAGCTCTGGCTCTTGGCTCTGACTCTGGCTCTTGCTCTCAGCGCTCGCTTCTCTAAGCTCTTTCTCTCGGCCTTTGCATGCCTCTGTAAGTCACTCAAACTCCAAGCAACTCCAACAATAATATGCTGCTATCAATTGAGCTCTTTGGCTTTTCACTCGACCTCCGAGTGACTCCCCAGACTCTCTGCGCATTCAGCATTTTTTTCGTTGTTCGCTCATTTCTCTCTTCTATTGTCCCTCCTTTTTCTTCTCGTCTGTTCTTCTCCACTTTCAGCTCTCTCGTTCCCTGCATCCATACATTTGAATCCCTTCTTTCAGCTGTTACAGTCACTGCATCACCTCACAAGGAAGCGACCACCTATTCCATAACAGATAGGTGTCAGGTTCACTGGAAACACTCGATCGTTTGAAATGGCCATTATTTCCATTTACTCCAAGAATTCCCGCGAAACATGAATCTCCGCCAACTCATCATCCACGTCGGACTTCAAATCTTTATTTGCCTCAACTTATTCTTCTGCCAAATTCAATCTCCCATCGGGTGCAATCTCTAACATTATATCTGGGGCCTCCAGATCCCATGGTTATCGCTCTTATCGCGTGGTTGACTTGCTCGACCGTTAGCCCGCGATGAGAGCGGTTTTCTCTCTCATCCGCTGGACATGCGTCATTCAGTGAATGGCATCGTTGGGTCCTCTGACAAACCCACTTACCACCCGAAACACCCCCAATATTTCGTCGGTTTTGGAGCGAGTGACCTGCCTTCGGTTTTAGCGATTTTCCCATGGTTCTACGACTTCCCTTATGACTGAGTGCTCAGGGCTTTTCCATTTCGAGGGGTTTTTCCCAGTGATGCATGATTGCGGTAATCACGCATCAGCAACAACCTCCATTTTCTGATCTAGATTTCCCAATTGCTAGTTTTCCCCACTGCGCAGTCTCCATGGGCCTCAGTTAGCGTGCTTTGACCGAAGGTCCTCGTTGCTCCATGCTAGCTGCAAATTGTCATTGTTCAGAGGTTATTCCTAATAGGCTTCGAAATCCACAAGACTTTAAAATTCGGTATGAGTTTTTACAGAGTTTGTGTAGCTTTGAGAGAGTTTAAGGATCCAATTCGGATCACGCCTTCCCACTAAAAGAACTTTTGGTCCACCAAAAGACTGATATACTGATCTGAGTAGTAAATGAGAGTAATAACACCCTCTTCTTTCAGCCTCCCTACACTTGCCTTCGCATAGTGCCTCTGAACCAAAATCTCTGACTACTTCCCTTCTTGGATGGGTTGGTCGTCTCGAGAAGAACTATTTTCCTCCTTGACTTCATGTAGAACTTCTGCTGTGAAGTTTACAAAAGGTATTTTGAACTTCTTTGCCTTGATCCTTGATCCAAGGTGGCTCAAACAAACGTGAAGTACATCTACTACACAAAACTTTCATTTGTACCTGTTTGAAAAGCTGCGAACAACAACTATTAACAACATCAGGCATACAGACAACAACTACATGGGGTAAATCCTATTTCAACAAAGAAACAAATTTAACATCTTGTGAACCCTTCCATGTCTTATATCTACATACAAATGATTAACTATAAAACATGCCTTTACAACAAATGACCTTTCAAGTCAAGCATGTAGGAAAATGACCTTTAGGACTCTTTTCCAAAAGATGAAACACTTCATCCTTGTCTCCATTTTGGAAACCAAGTTAACTCTTCCCAAACCAGTATCACATACATCTCATGCTCATGCATGCATTCCACCTTTCAACTTTTGCTTAAGTACACAGTACTTTCGAAGCTGAAATGATCATACTGTTGCAGCAATAAAGTGAGTTTCCTACTCAACTTCTTTCTATTTACCATTTGGTAAGATCCTACAACTTGAATTTATTCCATAAAGAAATCCAAATAGATGCATCACTAGATATGAAACCTTAATTGGATAAGAATCCATTTCTTACCAATCCATTTCAAAGGTCCCTCCTTTGTTTGCACATCAACATCAATACGTGAATCATCACGAACCACAATAATCATGGAATCTTTATTTCCATCCCTGCCATTTTCTTTTTCCACCTTCTCTTTCATTTGGTGGAAGCACTGCTAGATTCAAAGTCGAACACCCTTTAGTAAGATGCCCTTGCTTATGGCAGTAAGTGCAACACACATGCATCCTTTTGACAGCATGATTTGCCTTGTCCTGTGGACCTTTGGCTGCTTGCTTCTTTTCCTTCAAAAGTTTCCTGTATGTGGCCATCCTCTTCCAACATCTAGAAACATAATGGTTATCCAAACCAAAAAAGGAACATGCAATTCTCTTTCCATGGAAGGGTGTTGGATGGTGCGATGCCTTATATGTTTTGCGATGTGATAGCGATAACTGAAATGCTGCGATATGCGATGAATTTGCAGTGAAACATGTCTTAATGATAAATCATGTTTTAAAGGAAATATATGAATGAATGGAGGCATGCGGAGAGGAAGCATTTGTGATGTGATATTCTCTTTTGATGCGATGGAAATGTCGCATCGGAGCAAGAGGAAGCGGCATGCATTTCGGGAACATGACTCTTGCGACCACCGATTGTCGACTTGTGATATCGCATCGGCGAAAAGGGGAAGGGCATATATATGTGGCATATAGTATTGCGATATGCCGATTTGCGAAATGGTATTGGTGGAGCATCTATCGGGGAGGACAAAAACGAGAAACATTATCATTGAGACCTCTGACTGCGATATCGCGTCAGGGGGGGGGCCCAAAGGGATCGGAAGAATGTTAAGGCAGTCGGCAAGGGTTATTGCGATCGAAAGAAGGGTATATATGCTTTTGAAGAGTATTTGAGGCCTCGGAAGGGGTCCGATAACCTAAAAAAAAGGAATTTCATGCTTTGGAAGGAGTCCATTGCATTGGAAGATGGTTTTAAAGGGGAAAAATGGGGGTTCTTGCTATGTTTCAGGCAAACTTAGCAATTCCCAAGTGTACTTATGGTTATTTTTCAACCATGGGGGAAGGGATAAATATATAGGGGAGTTTATTAACATAGTTTTAATAGGGGATGGGGAGATAGATAGGGATCTATATAGTAAAGTTAGTAGTTAAGATGACCATGATGAGAAAGCGCTAAGTGTGTGAATCTTAGGCTATTAAGGAAACAATGATTCATAAAGGGAGTATGAATATTCCTTGGGCAAAGCAGATCTTTACCAAGGTGAATGATATGTAAAATGATGAAACTAAGAGGCATCAAGCAGATCTTGATCTCTTCAGGGAAATTAGTGAGTGTTTTGGAGAATAAGGAAGAAGGGGGAAGTTAGTCATGCCTCACTTGAATCTTTCAAATGGGAACTGCCTGATAATTGTGACTTGAAGAGGTATGACACTTGAAAACATGAAATTGATCACAAACCAACATTCTGCAACCTCAAAACTACCTACCCGGCCTACTTACCTAGCATTTTTTCTTCTTTTTGGTTTGGGTGCACTTAGACTTGCAGACCTAGCTTTTCAATTTTTTCTTTTTCTGTCCTCCTATCTACATCTACACTTATTTCATCCAGGGGCTCAGATTAAGTTGTTGAGCACCCTTGCTTCTCTACCTGTCTAAGAATCTGCCAAGATTAAGCTGTTTGGACAGATATTCATTCCCTATATTCTAAAACAGTAAATTGAAACCTAGGGAGACCAAGATTAAACTCTTTGGATCTCCCTTTAGCTTAAAATTCTTCAAAAATGGAATAGTGCACAAAATTGGAACACAGCAGTAGCACTTGAACTGGCACATTCTCATGGCATCCTTCTTTCGCTTTTTGTAGTAAATATGGAAAATTGCAGCATGCAAAGTATGACATATTTGGCATGTAAAAATGTCAATCATGAAAGATGAGTAAACTGTTGCAGCAGGAGGCTAACACCAAGTCTAAGAAGTCGTTGGTTTTTGCGGAATTAATTTTGAGCTTCCTTGTGAGGAAGACATTGTTTATAAGGAAAATTTCCACGACGAACATTTATTCCTCATTTCTTTGCAAGATCCCTGCTATGGAGATATCATCATATATCTTCATACTTCGAAGTTCCCACCTGCTTCCTCCAAGGATGAGCATCGAAAGTTACATCACCTTGCCAAAAGCTATGTTATCATTGGTGATACATTATATCACAAAGGAGTTGATTCAATCCTTTGTCGTTGCTTAACATTGGAAGAAGCAGAGTTTGTACTTAATGATTGCCACAGTGGAGCTTATGGAGGTCATCTATTAGGGCTTGCAACAACCCAGAAAATTTTACGTGTGTCGACTACTTTTAGCCTTCAATTTTCAAAGATTGTTTTGAGGCAGTCAAACATTGTCACCCTTGTCAAATCTATACTCAAAAAATGTGCACGCATCCAGCTCCACTTTTTCCTGTTATCACTGTCAGTCCATTTACGAAGTGGGGCATTGACTTCACTACTTGTAATCCACCTTCAGCGGCAAGTCACAAGTACATCATAGTGGCCATAGACTACTTTACGAAGTGGGCTAAGGCCATGCCTGCTTACAAAAATGATAATGAAACAACAATTTTGTTCCTCTTCAACCATGTTATTTCACGATTTGGTATCCCGAGAGAGATTGTCACTGACCATGGCAGTCACTTCTAGAATCAACTGATGATCGAATTGGCTCTCAAGTTGAGTTTCTAGTAGGAGCGTTCGTATCCATATTATCCTCAAGCCAATGGGCAAGTCAAAGTCGTGAATAAGTCCCATAAGACTATCCTGCAAAGGAAAATTGACAAAAATCGCTCCATTTGGCACATCATGTTGTACCTGGCTATCTGGGCATATCGAACCTCGATAAAGACTACCATCGGTTTTACTCCTTTTCAATTAGTTTATGGGCTAGAATCTATTTTTCCTATCGAATGTGAAATTTCGTCCCTTAAGCTAGCTGTAAAACTTCTTCCAGAGATGTCTAGTCTCGAAGAACGCCTCATTCATTTGGAAAATCTCGATGATCAGCATCAAGATGCCACCATAATAAATGAGGCCCATAAGAAAAGGGTTAAAACTCAATATGATAAAGTTGTCCGTCCTCGGGTCCTTTCTGAAGGCGACCTTGTCTTAGTCTATGACCAAGATAAAGGCACCCAAGGGGCAGGAAAATTCAAGTCTATGTGGTATGGTCCCTTTATAGTCAAATGAGTTTTTGGGAAATGGGCTTATGAATTAGTTGATTTTGAAGGGAACAAGTAGGCGGAGCCCGAAATGGGTTCTACCTTAAGAAGTATTTTTCTTAGGTTCTGGGCGAGCAATTTCCTGTTTGTATATATTGTATTTGTGTACATCTTTGTCTGGCATTTTGTGATATTGACATTTTTTTTATCTGCTTTGGCAGGCGTTGATGGATGATCAGATATATTTCATATTCGCTGATGGTGTTAGTCGGCACACTCGGAATCTTGCTTCCACAGCGTGGGTGATTTATTATCCATCTAGCCAGTCGATGGTGTTGAGGGGAGTATGTATTGGTCCTGCCTCGAATAACATTGCCAAATATACTTCCATTATTGATTTACTATCCGAAGAAATTTCTTATGGGATTGATTCGTTGGTAGTTTATCTTGACTCACAACTAGTAGTGTCATAATTACATAACATTATTAGGTTCGTGATCCTTATTTATATTGCCAATTTTTTAGAGTGAGAGTGTTGCAATGATCATTTGTTTATATTACATATGTTCAAATTGCACAATATGAGAATTCATTATCAGACTCTATTGCTAATCAAGCATTAGATTGGCATATTAATCATTCATCAAATTAAACAAACATCAAAAATTTGAATCTGTATATAGATATCATAAAATCGTCTGTGTATAGATAAAGTGTTCAAAAATAATATACAAAATTGGGACAAAATGCCCTCAAAATTTGGGTTCATGCCCATAATCATGTCCAGTCTGTCTATCGACCTGGCTCAGGATGAGCGACTAAAAGCTTAACTACTGCATTGGCTACACGCCGAAGTATGAGGACCCAGTCGCATGGTACCCCTACCACGCAACACTGCATCTCCTCAGGTAGATCCTCTATGGCTATCATAGGTATCTAGTGAGTCAACCGCACCAAGTTTCTTTGAACTACATATAGGACTCTCCCTGTCTCAACTACTACCTCTTCGACACCTCTTTCATGATGCATGTGCCTCAAAATCCATTTGGTCTCACTAGACCCACATCTGTTAGTATTTTGTCTCATCAAAAATATTTCTAAGTTTATTTCATATTTAAAAAAGGAAAAAAAATCGTAAATGTTGGCATGTATGGGCCTGACCCAGGTTCAGAGGTGATTTAGCCAAACAAATCCCAGTAATACTGGCCCTTTTGGCAATGGTCCTTAGAACATAGACTGAGGTCTCACCTGAAGTAGTATGGGAGGGTGCTAGAACCAGGTTTCCACACCCTGTCGATGTTTGATGAGCTTTTTGAGATCCGCGGTTTAACCCTGCACGCACATCGCTACACACACTTGCTATGCCTTCGCCACCTGTGATGTTGCTTTCGCGCTGCCCTACCCGGGGTGCAACCCGTATAATACCCAAGTTCCTTGTTGTTAATCTATTATTACTTGATTACTTATCTTGTGTGTATAAGATTAATGATTATTACAACATATTCAACAACCATATCAAAGCGCGCGATAAAATAAACCAATATAAGTATAAAAAAGACAATGCACAACAGATACACCAAAATAGGAATCAACTTCTCTTTATTTCGATCCAGATTACAGACTTGACACCACCCTAGGCACTCAGCTATAGGGGTCTGTGCACTCAGTTGTGGACTCTACTAGGCCTCTATGCACTCAGCTGCAGAGCCTCTTCCTACTACTACGACCCAATACACTTAGAATCCTACTCTAAGCTTGAACCATTCCTTCGCTACGCACTCTATCTTCTACTCCCTTTACAACTTAGAGCCTTGCTTTATTTATACACCAACATGACTTTATATTACATTAAATCACTTTAGGGTAAACAACCCTATGACTTAACCTCTACTTCCAGCTCCGTGCCAAAAATTCGCGGAGTCTTACAAAACCTTTGACTTAACCTCTACTTCCCGCTCCACGCCCAAAATTCGCAGAGTCTTACAAAACCTTTGACCAAAACTTAGGCTTTGAGCCCCAAAACCTATTGTGGGGGAATTCCATGCCCAACAAGCCCCCAACACAATCATCATGACTCATCCCAAGTCACTCTGTTGGTGCGCAACCTTGGCACAGAGCCTCTACAACTGTTCTCGTACTGCCCTTAGGTCCGCGACGCACTGTTCTGTTGTTTGTTGGACCTGCTGCATGTGCTCTTCTATTGCTTCTTTGTGAGGCTCCACTATCTGTCTTAGCACATATAGTCCCTACATCTATGCGAGATTTCCCTCAATCTCGGCCGTAATGGTAAAGGCCTCATCAATCCAAGGCTGGATGCACGCTTTGAGAAGGGCCTCTTTCTATCGTGCAGCATCCACCTACTCTTTAAGTGCCCTTACCTGTTGCATCGTAGCCAGCCGTTGGGTGAGGACGACTGTCTGCGTTGTTCCCCTGACACTATCATACTGTTGTTGCAATTCCCGCCCCTCTATTTCCAGAGATTGTATGTTGGGGTCCTCCTGCAAGGATGTAAGGACGTCGAACACTTGGTCCAACATATCGGTGCAATCCTGCACCGTCCTTCTAATTTCTTCCAATCCTGCCTAAATTGCACTAACACACTATTCTTTGACTTTGAGAGGAATGGAAGGTTGCGCCTTCATCCGCAACTCAGCAATCTGGAGGTTCAGCTCGAGCTGCACTCGTGTTGTTTCCTCATGTGCATTTTAGACTCCACTTGCCAAACAGTGGATCCACATCTTAGTTGGTAGGTCTGCGGTGATGGATAATTCTGGAATGGGTCGGCACGCTTCATCCACTATTTTCGCGATCTGCCGATTCTATGGCACTATCTCATCACGCTGTAGGCTGAGCTGTTCGATGTTGATCTTTTGCTCACTCAATACCTAGATCGCGTGGCCTTCCCAAGCACGTGGCTCTGTTTTTATGCCATCCTGCAACTAGTACAATCTGTCCCACGAAAGGGCATCCACGTTTAGGCCAAGTCCCTTGATCCTACCCACCACGGCTCTATCCTCCTCGCTTTCCGTTGTTAGCGCTGCTTCCGACAGCACTATGGTGTTGGCCATTTTTGCGCGTAGTAGCTACTCCGCTACTGATGTACCTACGGTGCCGTAGGCGGCTACTATTCCTTCCTCTGGGGGCCACACCTGAAGTTCCTTCAACTGCACCCTTAGGGCCCTTGACACATTTGTTGCTCCATCATAGCTTCCTAGAGTGCTTCCCAGCTGACCTCGCAAACTGTGTCGTCGATGTCGTAGAGGTCACCCTCTATCAATGTAATCGGTTCAATGCCTAGTTTGGAAGCCTTGGCCTTCTTTCGTGGGTCTGTTCTTTCCATACCGTGCAACCGTTTCAACGATGTACATGTTGTGCTCGGGTCTGCACCTTCTACTGTGTCCTCTGCTCCTTGTCCTATGGTCAAGTTCGGACCTCCTTCCCCCTGCATCGTGGTAGCCCCTATTGCCTGTGAGGCTACTGCTTTTTCGGTGACCTTGGCCTGCTCTACGGATACCTTCACTGCTTGACGAGCAGCCCTTACCTCCGCGGCCAACTGCTCGTTACGCTTTTGTTGTGCCAGCAACTTGGTGGCATCCTTTTGCTTTTGTGTCATTGTTCTATCCTGCTCTGCCAGATTCGGGGCGTGCCACTCGGGAGGCCATGATGTGAGCATGGAGAATATGGCATCATCAATTGCGATGAAAGGAAGCTTGGTCCAGGTCTCTACCAGATCCTTACGCGCCTTGATATACACAATGTGCATATCCACCAACTCTGCAAAGCTCGACAAACTATTGTACATTGTGGGGGATACACATGGCCTCCTGTTAATCCACATACAGATGCTTGCCTCCATGAGCACCCAGAAGATTTTAGTCTCGCGGATCTGTGTGGCATCCTTCGTAGCCTAGAGTGATGCATATTTTGCAGCCTCTAGCAAGTCGTGTTCAATATGAGGGAACTGATTGTCCTCAGGCAGTTCCCCTGTCACCAATAGCATAGACAAGAGAAACCAAACGTAGTGGAAGGTCTTGCCTTACTCTTGAGCTTCCTTGTAGTTTGTTAGGAATTCTTTGCAGAGGAACTTGGCCCAATTGAATTGGACACCCTCCGTGCATTATTCTGCCAGCGCAACTACCATCACTGGTACCTCGTCTCCGTGGCATTTTCTCATCACCTTCCCGACCAGGAGTTGGGTGGCTACACGCACCCCTTTATCTTTAATGTTACTTATTGTGTAGCCCCTCTTCTTCTTTTCTAATTTGTACTTCTTCTTCATGGCCTTTGCAAGCGCCAAATCTCTGCTTTTGCCAGCTATCTCCACGGGGTCCTTTCCCTTACAAGGAAGTTGGGAAATCCTTTGGATAAGCTCCGCCGTGATGGGAATTGGCTCCTCCAGCCATAACTATCCATCATGCACCAGGCAAAGTAGTTGCCTCATGATGAAGATTATGATAGGTGCGCAGTGAAAGTGCAGAATCCATAGTAGGTGGAGTAGTCTGGCCTTCTCCGCACCGCGCATCCATTTTTGCGCCTCTAGTGTTTTAACTGACCCCTCCTTGCTCTGTTTCATGAGGTTCTTAGTCTCTAAATGTGGGAAATTCTTGTTGTCCATGAGGTCCCAGTCTTTAAATTTCATTGTGGGCACATGGCCTAGGGCCGAGCCCTCAAACAAAATTCCATGTAGGAGGAGCGAGTTTTGGAGTGCGCTCTTAGCAGCATCCAAATCCTTGGGTACCTTAGCTTTCCCTTTCCATGGAGGAACATACTTGGGCAATTTTGTTGTAGCGTGCACCGGTTGGATGTCTTCTTCCATTTCTTCATCTGCCTTTATCTCATCTACGAGAGCCTGTAGGTCCTCCTCCTCATCATCTGTCTCAATGGTGACATCCTTGCCCTTTTCTTCCATGGAAGGTTTACCAAACCACAGATTTCGTGGCGACATGCGGACTGGTCTCGCTACCTATTTATCCTTCTTGGTCCTCGGGGTCCCAGGTGATTTCGGAATTTCTAGCGCATCCCAAACCTGTACCGTAGGGTTCTACGTGGCTTCCTTGATAGTACTCTCTACAAAACCCACACCTCTCCTGGTAGTTTTCATCTTGTTCAAATTGTCTGTAGTTGTTTGCAAACTTGGGGGCTCGAATATCGCTTGGCGCTCAACACTCTATGCTCTTCGTAGTAGCTCAAATCTCAAATGAACAAGTGTTGTCTCGTGGCTAGCCCTTGGAGTTTTATAGTGTCTTTTGAATTTGAATTCGACCACTCCCCCAATTTCTGAGTCATTAAGGCATTCTTGGTAGAAGATCATCCCAAATATAGCTCTTAATTCGTGTCTTAATTGCCCATCGCCCGCTCCCTTTTGCCTTAAATTGGACATCTCGTCATGAATAATGACACCAACGGTCACTTCCCAGCCTACCCGTGCGGCAGCGTAGCCCTGTACGCGTGGGCGTGACCCTTGTGACATGCTAGTCCTGTGAGAATCCCCCTTATCACGCGGCTCCCACACAGACTCTTTTATAGTACTGCGCTCTCTTTCATCTGCCTGGAGTGTTGAGACTGTGCTCCCTATGGCTAGTTAGGTGGTCACACCACCTGTGTGAGACTTCAATTCGCCTTCCATTCTAGTCCGTGGGCACTCCTCAATTACCCTCGCGACAGTCAGCGTTGTGCATTCTACCTTATTTGGTGTGCTCCCGTGGTTACTACGGTTGGTAAGGTGCGGTCACAGCCATGGTAGCAGAGTCATAAATTCTTTGCAACAATATTCTAATGCAATGGTATGGCTATCCATATCTTGCCTTGTCATCCTTGGTTTATTGACGAGACATGCTTGCGTGATCTTGTTTTGCAATTTTTTGATCTCAATGTCCATCAACATGCTTTGCTTCCTCAATCATACCCAATCTTCTTCGAGTTCGTGAAGTCTAAGGTTCCCTCACCGAATGGCTTCCTGAATCCTTATATGTTCTTCCTCGCGTAGCTGTGTGATTCCTTCTTCCTGGCCTTCACGTACTATCACAACTGTGGGAGCTATTATGTGTGGATTCCTTTCTTCTATTGTTTCTACTCCGTTCCACATCTTTGGAATCATCTCCGCGCTCAAGTTTTTGCACATGGTCCTATAGGCCCATCTAACCGTTGGCACCCGCAGCTCCCAATTAGTTTGTCTCGCCTGGTGAACCTTGTTCAAAACTCCGCACACCCTATCGAATGCTTCCACGTGGAAAATTTGTAGTGTGTGTCACCTTTCCTGCTACTGTGAGTTGCTCAGACTTTCTATTTTGATTTTGAAATGCGCTTGTGCAGGCTGTACAACATATGTCTGTACCCATCAAGAAAGGTGGGCGCGCATGTTGTTCCGCCCCTGCTAACCGACTTACATTCGAAGCTGGGGTTTTCCAAAATGTAGGTGCATCATCCTTCTACATCCACGCTATTCCTCAAAATTTCCTTGATATGTACCCCACCATCATGTGGGTGTTGCGCGCAGTGCCCACTTTAGCGCATCGAACCGCTGCTATTGTGGTACTGTGCTTTCAAATTTTCTTAGAAATTCATCCACCGCTGACAATCCATCATATGTCGGCAACTCCCTTGCCTCTGTGGTCACGCAATGCAGTGACCTAATCATCATGTTGCAATTAAGTGGTGTTACTTCGTGCAGCCGATTCTGCCACCGCTCTACTTCTTCGTCTGAATCTGAAGTGCAGGAGATTTCGCACTCCCATGAGATTCTCCCATCTACCATCAGATTCACCCAATCCTGGTCTCGCGTAGTTGTCTTGTAAATACAATCAATATCGTCATCACTATCATCATCGTGCACTGGTTCAGTATAACGTGCTCCTTCAGCTGGATCTAGTGGTACTACTACGCGTAGTGAATTTTTCTCAAAGATCATTTTGTGCTTCTTCAAATTTATGACTCCGTTCATATCAGTGGCCCAGTCTATTTCTAGCAGTGCAAGGTAGGGGTTACTATCAGCAACAATCTCTATTACTTCAAAATTCACCTGTGAGCTCGCACCTTCAATATCTACTGTTACCCCTTGGAATCTCCCCATGGGAAAAATCTTCTATTGGTTTGCCATTCGTAACTGAATAGGGGACCATTGTAACATGGGTTTGCCCATGCATTCCCATGTTTTCTTTGTTAATACATTCATGTTCGAACCCAGATGTAGGATTACCTGATCCATCTCATACTCACCAATCTACACATCCAACCTCATTTCCCTTCCAGTGCGCAATGCATGCTTCCCCAGTTTTCGAACCACCCGCAGTTCTCCTTACCTCGCACACCTAGTGATCAGTTCCTGTAGTCCCTTAACTAATTCGATGTCATGCAGCAATTTCATGCATGTCTCCAAAAAGGTGGTGAGCATTGAAAGATCCATTCCTGGTTCTAGTTGATTCTTACTACCTGAAGTGGAGGCCTCTGTGAAGCTCTTCTTAGCTTCCATGAATGTCTCCTTCACACATTCTAAGTCGAACGTAGGTTCCTTTGTAGGAGCCTTGTGAACCCATGTACTTTGTTTTGGTTGCTTCCCCTTATCATCTCCCGTGGTCATAGCGCTTCTGACTATCATGTTTACATTCCGGTCTTCTTTTCATGGCTTAGACCTCATCATTTGTATATTCTAATTCAGAGGGGGCTGGAATACCCCTTTTTCATGCATCCTTGTGATCAACGAAGGATAGTCTTATGTCTCATGATCAAACTGAGCACAATACGAACATGATATCCTTGTCAGGTTGGTACAATCACGGGCATAGTGCCCTGGCCCTCCGCAATTGTAACAAATTAGTTATCAGCGACCCCTTCCTGGTCCCATTCCACCTCGTCCTCGATCACACCCCTGAAATCTATAGCGCCCCGTCCCCACATTTGGGTCAAGGGCTCGTGTTTCGGTCTACACCCTATAGGCAGGGGTCCAATCCATCATTATTTTGTAACTGTGGAAAGTGTGTTCATCATGGCCTACCGACCTGTAGAAATTACAAAACTATTGTTGGGATGTCTGCATATACTTCTGCAGCAAATGACAATTATCCGTAGTGTGTTTCCCTCCTATCTGATAGATCATGCACCATAAAGTAGGTGTCACGCTCAGTCCTGCCTGTGCCTCCGATCTCAACGGTATTGGCCCTCCTCCTGCCAAGTAGTTCACGAACACTGGACAATGATCTTCGTCGTGGCCCTGGCCTTTGCATTTTATGCACCATACTTCCTCGTGCGCCTCTAGCTGAGGTGCCCTATCCTATTTCAAACTCTTCATTTCCAAACACAGATTTTGTAGCTACACGTGGATTTGTTGGACTCCCAACCAAGGGTCTTGTATAGGGGTCTCATGTAATCTCATTGCCATTTCCAACGCTTTGGCCTGGGTGGAAATTTTATGTTGTCACAACGACGTCACCAAGTGCGGTGTCAGAGATGCTACAA
This sequence comes from Pinus taeda, assembly GCA_000404065.3. Classification (NCBI taxonomy): domain Eukaryota; kingdom Viridiplantae; phylum Streptophyta; class Pinopsida; order Pinales; family Pinaceae; genus Pinus; species Pinus taeda. The sequence continues at coordinate 13,550 of APFE030007801.1, read as the reverse complement.
ACCATGTGTGATGTTGTCCATCCGTCAACGTCATATTGGCTTTGTGAATCATACTCTTCAGCCGTTGATCTAGATCTCAAGGGTTCTCTCCTGGAAGCATCGTGATCTCTTTAAACTCGATGATTGACTGTGTTTCTGACTTTGGCCTACTAAATTCCCTATTCAACACAACATGGATTTCTGTAATTCCTGCATTTGGGTGGTCATTATAATGCTTGATATCCCATGTTAATGCGTGATCCTACAACACGCTTACCAGCACAACTTTCTTAATATTGTCATCCGCGACACCTTGTGCTTCCCATACCGCTTTTACCATGAACCAGAATAAGTCTGGATCTTCATTCCCTACTCCTCTGAATACTGGTAGTTTGATCGCGTTCGCCATACTAAACAATGGAGGTGGCGGAGGTGGAGGGGGTGGAGATGGAGGTGAGGGGGGTGAAACCAGTGGCGATGTGGGTGGAGGTGGTAAACGCAGAATTCGCTGCCTTATCAAACTGACTGCTTCGCGAGCTCTTCCTCGCTCTCCCGTGAGGGTGAAATTAAGGGACTATTTTCTAATTCTTCACTACTTCCATTTTTGTAGATCTTCCCGCTCCGCGTAGTCCCAAACATTAATTTATTTGCATAACCCGCTTTTCACACAATAGCATCTTAATCCAAGTGTTCAAAGATTTAATATACTTACCTCAAGGTCCCTTGAGAAAATGTCGTTCTGCCTCACTGTAGCTAATGATCGTGTCTACCGCAAACTCAATGATAAATCCTCCTATTATCCGGTCGAGCCAATGGTCCATAGCTCACGTGATCTTATCTTCTGACGCTTCTAGTCTACGCAATAATTCCAGAGTCCACATTATTGGTTTGTCGAGCCTACACCATCCCTGGTTGTCTGCTAACTTCACGATCCACTCATACAGCTCAGAAGGAAAGGATGTAAAGAAAATTTTGTTGATTTCTGTATACAAGTGGCTCTCCAACCACTGTTCCTTAGATACTCGCAGATTTCTGTTTTCCTGTGTTGCAAACTCATGAATCTTCTTGTCCAACCACTCTTCAATTTCATTCTTTGTTGGGTTCCAGTGGCATGACATTAGACATCCCTTATGCAGATCCTAGTCCCAGAAATGTAACCATTTGTTGGCTTGTATGAGCCTGACACAGGTTCAGAGGTGATTTAACCAAAAAAATCCCGGTACTACTCGCCCTTTCGGCTACAGTCCATGTAGTGCAGATTGAGGTCTCACCCGAAGTAGTATGGGAGGGTGCTAGAACCAAGTTTTTGCACCCTGTGGATGTATCATGAGATTTTGGAGATCCACGGTTTAACCTTGCGTGCACATCGCTACGCGCACTTTCTATGCCTTCGCCACCTGTGATGCTGCTTTTGCGTAACCCTACCTGGGGCGTAACCTGTATAATACCCAAGTTCCTTGCTGTTAATCTGTTATTACTCGATTACTTATCTTGTAGTTATAAGATTAATGATTATTACAGCATATTCAACAACCATATCAGAGAGTGCGATAAAATAAACCAATATAAGTATAAAGAAGACAATGCACAACATATACACCAAAATAGTAATCAACTTCTCTTTATTAATCTTCGATCTAGATTACAGACTTGACACCGCCCTGCGCAATCAGCTGCAGGGGTCCACGCACTCAGCTGCGGACTCTACTAGGCCTCTACACACTTAGCTGCAAAGCCTCTTCCTACTACTACGACCCAATACACTTAGAATCCTACTCTAAGCTCGAACCATTCCTTCACTACGCACTCTATCTTCTACTCCCTTTAAAACTTAGAGCCTCACTCTATTTATACAATCCCATGGTCTGCGAACCATGGGTAGGCTGACATGACTTTACATTACATTACATTACTTTAGGGCGAACAGCCCTATGACTTAACCTCTACATTGCGCTCTGCACTCGCAATTCGCGGAGACTTACAAAACCTTTGACCAAAACTTGGGCTTTGAGCTCCAAAACCTACTATGGGGGGATTCCATGCCCAACATTCAAAATTTACAAAAACTTAAAAAATTGTTACCTATGTCTCCCCATGCCGCGTTTGGTGGTAATACCAAGCCTGGATCTCCTCAGAAATCCATACCAGCATACGGGTAGTCGTCGACTACGATGATCTGTTGGTCCCACTGGGCGAAAAAACTCATCATAGAAAGTCGTCCTAGGTATGTCCCCACCTCCAAGGCATTTCATCAAGTTAGCCCATCCGAGGATCTTGAGGGCTTCTGATGGAGACAGATACCTTGGGATGTAACCCAGGTACTTTCTCGAAGAAGAATGAGCATAAGATAGTCCCATGTCCAAAAATCTTTGTCTAACCCTTCTGAATAGAGGTCAATTGGCTCTTCATGTTGGTCAGAAGAGGCATGCACCAATCGAAAACCGTGGTGCATTCCACTGCCAGGCTCATGGACACTCGTGAAGCTTGATGCAGTGAAGCTGATCCATTTACCCTGGAATCCTCAGAGATAAAATTTCCACGTGTTTGATTGGAATCTGACTTCCAATCTTTTCCGGGTGTCCAGGACCGTATATATGTACATAGTATTCTACTGAAAGACTACCTCTTGTCTTGCCAGTCGAATGCATGACCTCCCCTCTTTGGGAGAGACCTATAATAAAGGCATCTGATCTATCATGAAAGCATCATCCTCTGCACTCCAGTAGTGGATCAGCATTTCGAGCAAGCGTGTGTTGGCTTTCATGTTGGGCATTTTGAAAAATTGAAATAAGGCACACCCTCTCAATGCGTCTAGTGCATGTTGGTCATTCATTACCTCATTGTCAATTGTGGTATGCCCTCTCTCTCTCCATGTGATGGTCATCCTAAAAAAATTGAGTTTCAACTATTAGTTTTTGTGTTTAAACTTTAACTCGCGTACACGCGGGTTCCCTTTACACATAGTCACGTGTAGGGCCATCGTATATGCGAGTTGATCACATCCCACGTGTACGTAAAGTTGGATTTTTTGACATAACGCGTGTACGCAAAGTTGGATTTTTTGACATAAATTTCCACAATCAAAACTTGATGAAAACTTATAAAAAATATCACGAACTATTACAAGCATGATTTGAGGGTTACCTGATAACTTTCATGTGATTTGAATGGTCCAATTGTTCAGAGGAAAGTTTGCTCCTTTTTTATCCACATCTCTTTGCTCCAAACAGAAATAAAAAAACTATGAGTCTAAAAGTCATTATATAACTTTGAAATTGCAAAATATTTTTTCAAAAATTGATTTTGTCTCATGGATTTTTTGACCTATGGGCTTCGATTGTCGAGAATGGGTTATTTTTCAGGATATTTTGGAGACTTCTTCGAGATGTTATTTTAGTCCTATGACCACTGACCCGTCATGGTAGGTATCGTTCATTCACTCGCATATAGGTTAGGGAAAACCATTTTTTCCATTACATCTTGCATACTAACCTTTGTTCAGCAATACATTAGCCATAGGGTTGACCCCATCATGTCTTGGTTTTCAAACCATGTTCACTTTCTGATTTTTTAAATCATGATGGTAGAGCCATCCTTTACATGGGAATCTTAGTTATAACCTTGCTGACATTGGTTTCCCATGCTACTATATTGAGTAGGCTCAGGAGTCCTCTTTAGTCCCACCATGACTTATGCGTTGAAGACACATTCTTCTTTCTTCTATGCTTATTTCTGGCCTTATACCCTAGAGGCTCCTTTGTGTTGTGTTGTACTGTTGCATTGCATTTTAACTATTTGCACCTTTTGGCCTTGAGTCAACTTCACTTGGACTCGTGTTTAAGCCACTTATTTGACCATGTCTTTTGCAAAATCGACCATGCAATCACTTATCTTCGACAACTTGATGCATCCTTTGACCCGTGGAAGGAACATCCCTTTGAGTTTCCTTGATCAGTTTTGCTTCCCTGCATTGAGCATAGGAATGTTCCTATCCCAGGAACTAGATCATCTGCTTCTCTGACACTCATTCTTTCAACTGTACTATAGCATTCTTTTATTCCTTTTCCATCTTAAAGAAAAATACAAAAAAAATTATATATTCCGAAAAGAGCGGGAACGGGACAACATTTTCATATTTGGTTGGCAGCTAGAGTCAATCATGTTGCCCTTGAACAAAGCACTCAAAAGAAAGTCCCTCCTCCATTTTGGGCAAGATTTAGTTTGACTTAGGTATGCCTTAACCTTGTTATTGAGTCAGTACTCCTCCAATTGGTTACCTCTTCTAATCATATGGAGAGTTTGCTCGTGCCTCCTACATGGCGAACTTATACAGAGTTATCATATGCTGCCATATAGTCATCATTGAGTCGTGCTTTTCTTCAAGGGAAGTAAGCCTGATTTGGCCTCTCTGTGGTGTCTCTTGACCTATTTTCTAGTCAGTCATCCCTGGTTGTCAGTGTCATGTTTGTCATCACATCAGTTATATTGGTCCTTTAATCGTGCCGGTTTGAGAAGGTCTCCATTGACTTCTTGCTGGCGAGTCTTGCCCTTATCGATGATGACATATTGCTCTGAGGGAAGGCCTAGAGCTGCACCCCAGCCCTATTTTCATTATTGATAGGTCACCTTGTGCTCAACATTGATCAGTAGTATGGGTCTTTGACTGAGTGGTTTCCCTTATGTTCGACATCAGCTTTCATTATCATACATTGGGGTTCATGCAATGCCTTGGTTTCCATTTGACCCTATTAGTGGATTCCTTGCCTTTGTGTCATCTTTCATTATTGGTTGGTTCAGAGGGTTTCTATCATGCACTAGCTACATCTTGTGTACGCTGGAAATGTGCTTCGGTTGGGTTACTACATCTTTTTAATCCGATTCCTTCCACATTATTAGCCTGCGAGTTACATTCGCGCTAGATTGATGAAGGATGCCTTAATGCCTTCCTTCTAGCAGATCTTTTCCTATCGACTACGGCTCATTTTCTCTAGGACAAAGATCTAGAGTCCATTTTGTAGTACCTTGGCGTTTGCAGTCATCAGTGGTAGATTCCTTTGCTATCGACAGTGGGAAACCATCATTGTCCCCTAATTGATAGATTCTTCTAGGTGTTCAACTTCAACTCACTCATTCTCACTTGTTAGATTGTACTGGGTACCTTGACTATCATTATCATTATCGGTGAGTAGTCTCGCATTTTTTAACGGTATACATCAATGACCAGTAATCAAATGATTTCTCACATGGTCGACCTCAGATCATTTATTCCCATTGTGTAGAAATGTACCATGGCAGTTAGTGAAGATCTCGGGTTGCATCAACATGTTTTGGTTCACTTGTCAGTTGCTCCTGTTACTGTTAGTTGACACCATCCATGATATATGTTGCAGTTCTTCACAGCGACATCTTATATGATGGCATCCGAGTTGTGATGTAGTATCATTTTATTCCATCATATTCATTTGGTACTATTGGGATCAATTTTTGACATCAGTGTTCAGCTTCATTGATCATCTTCTTATATGTGATATTCAGACATGTACTTTTTTTATCACGATCAAATGATCCATTATGTACTTTTATTTCTTTATACTTCTATGCATATTGGATATGCTTGTACTTGATATGTGTACATGCTTTGCTTTCTCTAAGCATGGTTATGCCTACCTTGGATAGTAGTTTCTTTCTGATCTCTTTTAATGGCTTGGCAGGCTGAATTCTGGTGAAGTTCTTCTCAGTCTCGGCA
>APFE030007800.1:102383-150951 GCA_000404065.3 Pinus taeda | reverse complement strand
AATAATTTTCTTTTAATAATATCAGCTCTTAAAAATATTATATTTAATAATTAGATTATATTTACCAATATAACCTAATTTCTCTTATCTCAAGGAATTAAAATATTATTACCTTAATATTATGAAAAATGATAATTAAATTAATTTTATTAATAATATAATTATGACCTAGGTCCAAATCAAATATAGCCGTTAGGTAGCCGTTGGAGTCTCTGCTCAGTATATTAGCTTGCTAGGCCTGATCTGTTCCTTCAACTCGTCCTGACGATGAACCACACTGGTTGGTTCGAAACGCGTCGACATTGATCTTTTTGATGTGATTTATGCTGAAGCTCTCTTTACAATAGTTTTAGTTGCCTATGAGGTATGATATTGATTCTAATCTCTTCTCTAAATTTAATAAAGATGATGCCATGTTGATTTCTAATCATATTCATGAGTTCTGCTGTCAGAATAGATTGGTGAGAACCAATTTTTTGAATTAGATATTGCACAAAGGGTTCAATTGATCCTTAAGACTTCAAATTGTCAAACATGTGAACATGTTTAGAGTTGTCACTAAGGAGAAAGATATCCTAGCTTCTTAGTAACTATATTTGATTTATTCACAGTTGGACACACTTTATGAAGTACTTCCTAATGCTCCTAGGTCTTCCATTGACCCATCAAAATCTACCCCTAACCCACATTGTAACGATGTGATTGGGTTTGTTTCTGACTCTGTCAGCCAACTTGTTGCCCAACTTGGGAATTTGATCATTACATCACAAGCCCCAGCAAGTGCATCTGGCTCTACAAAATAACTTTCTTATGAGCATTCCATTGATGGTCTTATGACGAATTCCACAACACCAAAGAAAACTCAACAACCTAGTGGTAAAAAGAACAAGAGAAAAAAAATAAAAAAACTGAACTACTTCAGAGACTCAAATAAACCCACTTAATCAGAGGGGGGGCACATTTGAGCATCATTGTAAGATTAAATTCCATTGTAATATTCCTCAAGGTGAACATTTAAGTCATGGGTTCCATCGAATGGATGAAGTTCATAGCCTTCTTGCACTGCCACATACTATCCAACAACATTTATTTTAACTTATCCATTCCCTGCACAACCTCCTCCACCTCCATGAGTGGTAATGAGGGGTTGATTTTCAATCTTACAAACAATTCATTTGTATTTATGTTTAAAGATAACGTCAATAAGACCATGTGGGATAAATCTTATGATGTTCCTGAGTCAAGTTCTTCTCCTAAGGACTCACCCACTCCACCTCCTTCCATTGGACCTATTACATTAGATAATCCTTTAGAACCTATCTACTGCCCACCTAAGGGTGTTGTTTGTAAGACAACACACAATCCATCTTCTCAGGCCACTCAACACTATAGTTTTGTTGAATATTTTCCCTAGGATCCCTATGCCATGTCTGCCATGGAGATTTTTCAAAGCTTTCCTCATTAGTGCAAGGCCTTGTTGTCTGTGATCAGTGGAGTGGAATTTTTAGAATCAGAACTTATTTCATTTAATGTTGAAAAGGCTACCATTTGACTTTCCCACAAAATCACCTTCCAGATTACTATGTGTTTCTTTCACAATAATATTCGTCGCACTCTAGTGGATGAAGGCTCTTCCACTTGTGTCATGTTAGTATCATATTGGAAGGCTCTCTGGCACTTTCTAAATATAATACCACTCTTCAAAAATTTTATGGACATAATTTTTTACCTAAAGGGGTACTTCCAAAGTTTTCCATTGAGCTAGGGGGAAAAGTTACCTATTTCAATGTTGAATTCATTGACACTCCTTTGGACTATAACCTACTCCTTGGCCATAGTTGGTTCTATGCTATGATTGTAGTTGTTTCCTCCATGTTTCACATCCTTTTCTTTGTCCATGAAGGAAATATTGTTACTATTGACCAATCAAACTATTGTGTGCCATCGGCCAAAGTTACAACTACGGGGACTTTGGTCCCACTTTGTTGGCTTAGTGGGTGCTGACCAAGTTTCAGAGTTAATTTTTCCAAACAAATCCCTACACTACTAGCCCTTTCGGCATCAACAGGAGGATGCTGGAACCAAGTTTCTGCACCAGAGATGAGTGTGATGTCATTCTATGCCCTAAACCGGCCTCCGCGGAGATCGATAAGCCCTTAAGGCTTATCAATATAACTTCCTTTTACCAGCCTTTAGACCTTTGCGAAGGTCTATGACTGTCTTTTCAAACCCTAAAATAGGTGAATCAACTACTTATGCACCTTTGTGATTACTCCTAAGTCTAATATTACCTAGATCGGCTTAAGTGTCTGATATCTTTAACATTCATTAAGATATTCTTCACGTAAATAGATATTATTACTTGCATTCATATAACAACATAAACTGTGCAGAATCGCACATCAATACAATGTTAAATCATAAACCCATCATTCATCATAACATGAACGCATTCATTCATAACATAATTAAATGGTCAAAACAAAGATATTTCCAGAATAATCTCTTTATTGATACTTAAGATTTTCTTACAGACTCAAGACTACCCTATGCACTCAGTTGCGGACTCTACTCTAAACCTCTGTGCGCACAGGTGTACAGCCTCTCTTCTACTTTAAGTCTCTTCATTCTTCACTTCTAATGACCCATTACATTCATTCTTCCCTCATCACTATCATTCCCTAGACTCTCTAAGCCTCTCCTTTCTATATAATCCCATGGTCCACAAACCATGGGTAGGTCTATACAAGCCGACACAACTTACATAAAAGAAGGGAAAATCCCTTTATGACACTTATTATCTACATGCTCTGCGACCACAACTTGTGGAGACTTTACATTTTACATAGCAAAAACTTGCCCTTTCTGCCCCAAAACTTGGTCTTTTGCCCCAAAATTGACCGCAGGGGACCCTGTCCCAACACACTTGTTGGAAACAACCCTAGACAATATTAGAGTTTTCTTGTGGACTTGTTTAAAAGCTAATCCCTTATTGGTATCTTTCCTCAATTACCACCACCTAACATTACCTCATCCTCTTCTAAATATCCTATGCGTATGATCTCTTCTAACACCTATGGACCCCATAGACCTACTGATCCTTTGATGGTGTGTCCTAATCTTATGGAATATGATCAAGATAGTGAGCACCCCTACCACCTTTTGTGGAAGAAATTGCCTCCCTAATAGTCCCATTAGTACCTCTTGACACTGGTTAGAAACTCCATCACAATATGGAATGTGACCAGGTTCCTTTTCCCACATGGGTCGTCACTCTGCCTCTTCCATGTGACTCCCTTGATGACAAGTCTCCTTCTCAACAAATCATCTCATAGGTCATGGATTAACTTATTGTCAATCCTAGGGAGGTTATGCCTCTTTCTATATTTAGTCTCCATAATTTAGAACAAGCATCGATTGGCAACACAAATCTTGAATCGACCCAGGGGACATCTCCTCGTCCTACCTTAGAAATGCCACTTATAGATTATGTTAAGTCTTGGGCTTTTACTACCGAAATTGCCAATGAATTTCCCACGTCATTTCCACTTGTTGATGATCATCCTATAATTGATACTCCCTTATGTCCTCGGGTTAATTTTGAGAGTACGAATATGTTAGAATGTCCTTGGAATGGTCAACCTTTCTAGATTGGTATGTTTGACTTCCTTTGGAAATTCCCCACATTGGCAAGCCATATGATCCCTTCACCCTCCATAAGTTGGCATATAGAAACCGTTGGCCTAGGCCTAGATGTGGGAACCCTTTATCATGACCTACCAAACTATGTTGCACATACATATTTTACATCAGAGTGTGATGTTTTATCTCTTTTTTGGTTTGGTGTGTGATGTGAGTATTTTTCATGCCTTCTTTATGCCAAAAATCCAAGAAAAATATAAAATTCAATAAAAATAAAAAATTACATTGTTTTCGCCTCATCCATCATTATTTATTTCACTATGTGATTTAACCATGGGTATATTCTTTCTGGATGGGTTTTATAGGATAGGGTGGTGTTTTTATTGTGACATCCATGGACCTTAGGCACCTTTCTCTTAAATCTGACTTATAGGGGTAGGTTATTTTTCCCATCTTCACAACTTCATTATTGATTATCAGTGCCATCATTATGCTTTAGGTATAACACTGTCAAGTCACAACTTTAACCAATCTCCTTTATGCATGTCATCACTTGGAAATATAACTTACCCAGTCACTGATACCCTAGTATAGCACCTCCTTGTAATTTTGGTTTCCATGCAATCATTTTTTCTCCTTTTTGGTATCCCTCCTTTTGACCTACCATGACCTAGATATGAACCTCATGTTCTCTTCTTTGTCATATTTTTGGCTTTCCCCTGGGAGGATTCCACACTTTATCCCTTGATACTACCACCTCTTATTAGCCTATTTTTGTACATTGAGCCTTGGTTTCTCCATTCCATCATCATCGTCTATTTGGCATACCATTCGCTTTCACTTGGGGTTTTACCCTTTCTTGGAGGAACCACTATGATGAGTGGTCCTATTAGCCAAAAATTTTTCCTCTTTATGTGATGAGTAGTTCCACCATTACTAGCACCAGTTACTATCTCTTATACCACTCATTCATCTAGGAGTAGTTTTCTTTAAGCTCTTTTCAGACTCCTTACATTAGAAAATATTGTCAAGTGAACTTGTCTCCTTCACGATCATTAAACTACTTGAAGGGTTGTCTACCCAGTATAAGTTTAACCCTTTTCTAGACTGGGATGGACTAGTCACTATTATAGGCCATTTTGTCACATTTGATCAATAGGCTTGTTAACTGGATCAATCAATGTCCTTTTACCCCTTGTCATTACCTTTCCACAAAAGCCTAAGCATGAATCTCCCTAATCCATGATTTTTTTCCTTTAACTGATTCATTTTAGTGATTTTAAGGCTGAATGCACCCTGCTACCTTAGGAGGTTGTGTTCACCATCAAGTTTACCCTCTGTAGACCTACATTGATCACTAGTAGGTTGCCCCTTGTTAGGGGTGTGCTGATTCTAGAAATTTGGGAAAAATAAAAAGAATCTCAAAGCTTTCTCTTCCAGAAACTTCCAAAGGTTTTTCTAACCATTTACGTTGGATCAAAGTCTCAAATCCTATCCTATCCTACCTTAGATATTTAACCCATTATCCCCTAAAATCATCCTCCCATCAAGAGTGGATCTCAAGCCTAAATGGGTGAATGGATAAGAATTCCTAAACTATCATCCTTTTCTATATATTTAGTGCCATCCACAAGCTAGGGTTTGGCTCTTGGAGATAGATTATACCCTCATGTTGGTTTTGTGAGAGTCATTATTACATGCATTAGGGTCACATAGAGGTACACTTTGTGAGAAGGAAGGACAAGTCAACTTGGAGGAGCTCTTCTATAAGATCAAATCTATATTTAGTTGTAACTCTCTCCATTTATATTAATATAAGGAGTACATTTTTTCCTATATGTGATGTTATGTTATTCATGTATTTCAATACCATGTTGATCTATTGAATAAATTTATTGGATTATGCTACATAGATGTCATAGATCTTTGGCTTGTATTGTTTGATTATGCAAGTTCTAATTATAGCAATCAGAGTTAGGATTAGAGCGTACAAACCAAGAAATGAGTGAAGATTATGAAGATTCGAGGTATGCCTCATCTCATTGCCCATTTACTTTAAGGAAGACATCATAGTCCTTGATTTATGTTATTCTAGGTCAGTCCACCAGACCTAGGGAAGACACTTTTGTCCGCAGTCGTAGATTTTTCATAACAAATTGGCGACCATACTCAGGATCGGTGTATTTCCTTGGTGGTTCCTAGTTTCCTTATCCTTAGAGATTTTTCTATCTCTTCTTCATGCCTTCACTATCTTACTCAGTCACGAATAGACCTAGGAAAACCTTTCATTAAGTTTCAATTACAATTTTTTTCTTGAAACTTTGCATACGCTGATCATTGCTCCCTCTGGTCTAGTGACAGAGTGTTGCAATGATCTTGAGCCTTATTTATGCCCAAGTTTCAAAGAACTAGTTCACGTTTAGCACCTACATTGGTCCATGTTCATGCACAAATTTTCTTTTCTCTTATTTTTTTTTTCTATTCAAATATGTTCCAGGAGCTATTCCTTGAGTCCCTGAGTGTCTTGTGGTCTCTCAGAAGCCTCCATTTGGTTTTTAGTTCCTTTGATAAGGATTTGTTTATATTTTCCTTTGTTCTCGTCAATTAGGTCATTAGAAAAATGATTGCTTGATTGTTGGATTGTTTAAAGGAAACTATGTTCTAGTCATCGTTTTGAATAGTTTCTTTTATTAGTGATTAGGAAAATATCTTAGTTTTCATCTAAAAATTAAGTGGAATCGAAAAGAAAAATACTATGCATCATGCATTGCATATAGGGATTTTATTTTTATTGGAATAATGAAGTTGAGGAGATCGATTGTTGCATCGCTTTTTTGTTGCATTGTTGATTGATTTCTTCTTCCCCTACTTAGTTAGGCCTTTCATTGTTAATTGGAAAATGAAAAGAGTTATTTTTGTCATATTAGTTGCATCATAGGCATGTTCAGGTGACATCGATTTTTGAGCCTTGAAACTGAAATCTATTTAAAGATCAACTCTAAAATTCACATAAATTAACCTAAGGAGCATTTGTAACATTAATGCAAACACATAGAGGTATAGGCTAGAGACGTGTTCCGACATCTTTAAAGGTAGGAGTTGTTGCTTTTCTTCAGCATTACATTCTGTGGGTGATATCCCATTCCACATATGTAAGTGTATCAAACTATTATCCATGTGCCTTTGGGTATATTGGATGGTTCTCCAAGCATGAAAAGTATATGGGAACACTCTCATCGAACGGTTACACATTAGACACCACTACTATGGACTCCACTTCCAAGTACCGTCAAGTATATTTTGGAAGTCCACCATAGCTTGATATACTCACCATAGGTAACCGAGTCGGTCGCCTTATATACTTTGATACATCGAACACAACATTCAGGGAGATTGCCTACCTGTACATAAATCCTTTGTTTTCCAAGGTTGTATATTGCAGTTCACAGTTGCATGGTAAACCCTTTTGCCTAGTTACCCCTCTTTGTTTTTCTTTGTGTCTTTAATTTATAAAATCAATTAACTGACCATGGAAAAAAATCCTTGTCATGGCATAGCTCCTTAGTGGATCTTAGGTTGAGACTAATGGCAACAGTTCCTGATTCCACCAGTCAAGGAAACCCCTTCAATGGGAATCCTAGTCCTTTTCCTTCTTTTGGAAATATTGTTGCTCCTTATATGGCAACATTGTCCCTTCCTAGATTTACCATTGGTTTACCAGTTTGGTTGTTTTCGAACTCTTTGGTTCTGAATGTCAAAACTTCGTTTCAGCTAGGTTCTCCTTCATTGGTGAAAGTCTTTATTATAGTAACTAGGAAGATAAGAAGAAGAATAAAAATAATCAAGGGGAAACCAAGAAACCATTGCTATACATGAAACTAGTGTGGTCAAACCTTCCAATCAGCCCCAAAAAGTTAAATTTTCTTACAAGTTATGTATGGGTGACCACTTTCTTATAGATTGTCCTGGTATTCCACAAGGGTTAGAAGTGTGGTCCACGGGCTCACATCACCCTTTTTCATTGGCTTCTGGATATCATGCTAGTGATAAACCCTCAACTATGGATAATAAAGTCCATGGGAAAAAGGGTAATGTCAAATTTCCCTATAATTTATGTGAAGTGAATCATCCTACTCACCTTTGTACTTATACGTACGAAGCCTCAAAATTGTTGGAAAAACTTACAACTTCTCAGCCTCGAATTTTGGTTGGTTATCGAAAGCTTTCTCCCAATCCTCCACTAGTTGATGAAGTGATTGATCAGAATATGTATCGATTCAATCCCACTCTCTCTGAACGTGAATCTCATGAGTCTGTTCCTAACAAACCATTGGTTGAGAAAATGATTGACTCTATTCCACCTTCATTTGATCTTACTTTTCCCATAGAGAGTGAATATCATACCATTCACGCTCTTCTTGTTTCTTCAGGTTCCAATGAACTAGGGGACAATCCTCCCATTCCCATGGTATAGGGGGGAAATCCTCTCATCTCGACAGCACAAGGAGAAGTTATCCTATTCCCATAGAATTAGGGGGAAGTTCTCTCATTCCCATGGCACCCCCTCCAAGTAGTATGGTCACTTCCTTTGATTGGAGTCAATTGGCAAGATATCATCTTCCTCCTTACATTCCCTTCTAGATCATAGTACAAGCTTATAATATGCCCGTACCTAGCACAATTATAGATGAAAGCACACCTGTTACTATTTTGTCCTCAACTTAGAAATCTTTAGGTTCTCTGTAGCTTGTACCCATTACCTAGAATACGTTTCCTTTTAATAAAGAAATTAGTTAGCCATTAGGGATCCTTCCTCAATTTCCTATTACTTTGGGAGGAAAGACTATCTATATCAATGTGATGATAGTCCAATGCCCTTTGGATTTTAATTTAATCCTTGGGCATTACTATGTTTATGTCATGGGAGCTCTTGTCTCTTTTCTCTTTCATGTGATGTGTTTCCCACATGAAGGAAGAATCGTGACCATTGACCAACTTCTGTTCATCAATATGAAGGTGGTATCTTCCCCACCATAGATTAATTATGTGGAAACCTATTCCATGCACATGTCTACTAATGATCTACTAGGTGATGTAGTGCATAATTTATTGGGGGCATTGGAGTTTGACCTTTTCATTGGATCCTTTGGTTCCTTCCAGAATGTTGTTCTCCCATCTGATGAGAACGTCTTCGAAGCCATGGACTTTTGTAGGTCATGAACAAGGTGACAGATAAAAGTTCCTTTTCTTGTGTCAATATCCTTAAAAAATGAAGCAAGTTGCCTAGAGAAGAGTTCCCTTTTCTTGTGTCAAGCTCATTAAAAAATGAAACAAATCCCCTTCCAGTTTGAATCTTTGATTAGATCTCGTAAATTCCAATTTGAGTCTTTCTCTTGATCTTGTAAATGAACCTTCATTCCATCCACCTATTAGTAACAAGTAGTCTACTTAGGTGCATGAAATGAGGCTTAGGGGGCATGTACATCAAATTGGGTCATTATGCTGGGGCCATCCAAACTTATTTCAAGCATAGTTTTTCTCATGTTTCAAGCTTGTGAAAAAATGAAACCATAATCAAGTAATCTCGAGCATAGTTTCCCATGTTTCAATATTGCGTAAAAATCAAACCATTCTCATTTTCATCCTACCTCTCATGATTTCCATTTTTATCAGCCTATTTCTGCCAAATGAGCATGAAAACTTATTTCAGACATAGTTTTTCTTTGTTTCAAGCTTATGTAAAAATGAAACCACTCTCAAGCATAGTTTTTCTCGTGTTTTGAGCTTGTGAAAAACTGAAACCATAATCAAGTACTCTCAAGCATAGTTGCCCATTTTTCAAGCTTGTGTAAAAAGGAAACCATTCTCATTTTCATCCTATCGCTCGTGATTTCCATTTTTATCAGCCTATTCTGCCAGATGAGTGTTGGTTTTCTCATTCCATTGTCACCATCTTCTTGTTCGATCATATGATTTCACTAGGTTGTTTTACCCTTTCCCGAGTAACCGTTGCGATGAGTGGTCTTATTAGCCATCCTCTTGACCTATATGTGTTTTGAGCAGTTCCATCATGACCAAAACTATTTTCTACCCTTTATACCACTCATTCCTATAGAAGGAGTCCTCTTTTAGCTCTTTTCAGACTCCCAAAATATGAAAAGATGTTCGAGCACTTGTCTTTTCAAACTAATTAAAGTAAATGAAAACACATATACTCAGTATAAGTTTAACCCTTTTCCGAACTGAGATAGACTATCTACAAAAAAGGAATACCTTAGTCAAACATGGCTAAGAGGTTCTTCTGAGTATTGTTTTCTACTGTTTTAGACTCAAGAGACTATCTATGAAAAGGAACCAATAGATATTTCTTTTTCGCCTCTTTTTCAAACTCTTTAAACATGAAAAATGTGTCGAGTTAGACCTTCACTAGACTCATTAAAACATCAAAAAACGATGCACTTGTCGAACATAATGAGACTGAACCACTCCTTATGAGGGTTCGTTAAATATACTAGAAGGGATTCATATGAAGGATGAACTTACAGATCAAGCATATGGTATCCTCCTCAAGATTGTCAAAAATAAAGAGGTACTGACCAAAAATGGTTGGGGAAATTGGGAAGATAGGGTACTCGACTTGTTAATGCTAGTAATTCGCTCTTGAACATGATGCTCTTCCACTTCATCTATGTGGCTATTGGGTTGGGAAATATGCTTGTCTTTTGGTTCATCATACCTTTTCAAAGCCTCCAATTTCGGTTTTGGGTCAATGTTTCCAATTCCATTCAGTGTCATCGATGTGTTCAAGATAAGTCATTCAATTGATATCTCTTATAATACTCTTAAGCCTTCATTCCATGTCTATCTTTCTTGATCCAGTTATGTATCTTCATCATTATGTCTCAAATCATGATACTTGTTTCATGTCATTGGTGAGCTCCAATACTGCAACAATGATGCTGCAACTCCTGGGACTCCCTACTTTACTTTTATCAACCCGGTAGTTCGTAACAAACTTGGAAGCGACGGTGATGTATGCACAAGTACTAGCTCTTACTGCAGGGTGTCACTTGATCAATTGGCACAAGTTCACTAGGAGCTTAAGCCAACTTCTATGAGTTCTCAAAAGAAGCTTTTAACTATGATGGAAGAAAGCTAACTCAAAAGAGGCTATTCTACTTTCAAAAAGAAGATGAAAATTGAAAGGAAACATAAACACTAACAAACCCTAGTTTTACCCACTAACCATAATTTTGCAAGAAAAAGAAGTGAAACTACTAAAATGGATGAAATTGACTACTGAAAAGGTAAAATGCATGTATTCAACCTACTTCTGAAGGAAAATATGGAAAAATCATCTTTTTGTTGAGCAATTTTATGCAGAATTATTATGCTTCTGTTTTAACTATTTGTGACTGTGTAGAGGCTTGGTAGCGAAGGGAGATGGAATTGGCTTTTTCAGGAGGTTGGGAAGGTGTGGAGAGGACCTAAGGAGTCCCTAGTACCCTTCTAGAGACTTACACTATGATCAGACTTCGAAAAATCACTCACATGAATTTCTACAGGAGGCTGTAGGGGATCTACAGGAAGTTCTACAGGAGGTTCTACCGGAGGAGACCGAAAGTGGTTTTTGGAGGTTTGAAGGTGGAAAAATGGTGGGAAAAGGGAAATGAAGGCTAGATGAAGGTGTCAAAGGGTCTAGGACTCTATCAATGAAGATTAGACATGAAATAGATGGTTGGATTTGTTCAAAGGTCAAGGAAGCAATTTTGCACAAGAACGTAGAAATTAGGGCTGTTTGGGAAAGTATGGCGAATGAGTGGAGGAAATCTTGAGAGATGGACTGGAGCAGGTTCTGTGATGGAAGAATGATAAGCCGGAGTGTTCTACAAGTGAGATGCACACTTACTTTTCAAAACTGTCCCAAGCAAGAACTAAAAAATAGAGTTTTACCTATTTTAACCTAATTATGACCTAAAAACCAGAAAAGTGCTAAACATAACTTTATAGACAGGAATTTATGTAATAAACCCATGGAAACTAAACAAGAATATATCTAACCATGTAAATACAACTAATATCAACTTCTCCAACTCGAAATCCCACACTAGCAATTGCATTGGAAAGCAAAAACAGTGCTTTAATGGCAGCAAGAGTGCCTTGGTCTCAATTCATGGTCCCAAGGAGGGAGAAAGGAGATCAAGGCCTTCTTGGTAGCCTTTTTATGGATCTTTTTCTATTATTGTAGCAAACTATCTAATCAACCTAAAGCAAGAACAACTATTCTAATCATCAAAAACAACCTAAGTAACAAAGCAAGATTTAACCTAAACAACAGAAATTATTTCATGAATGCAAGAAAAAAAACATATAAATACATGAAGGAGGTGTTGGGCACTTGGGTTGGGCCCAACCCCAAGAGCTACAGCCCCCTAAGAAAGATCATTGTTGGTTCAAAGCTGGATTCATTTTCATTGATCAAAAAATAATAGTTACATCACAAAACTGTCTGCAAAAAGAGCTCAAAAATGAGCTGAGTACAACGCTACACTAAGTGCAAAAATAGACTATCAAATGGCTAACCTACTGAGGCTTGAAGCCTTCTTATTTATACAAGTGAGGAATCCCAACAATCCTCGTAAACTTTAGGAGCTCAGCTGCCTAAAACCGCAGATAACAGAAACTTGACTAGACCTACTCGGCTGCCCCTTGGAATCATCATTTGTGGCTATTGCACTCCGAGTTGTTCATGGAGAACTCGAGGAAGGGGTCATTTAATGCAGGAGACAGCCCTCCTATAAGTCCTTAGCCCAGTTTCTTCAATTTTGGCTGCCAATCTGCTCATAAATGCCTAGTCTTGGTCCAAAAATGTCCAAAAACCTGCAATAAACACTCATTAGACTTTGTGGTAAAGTGACTATCCTCATTCACTTAATTGACATAAATATATTCAAAAGCATGCACGAAAATATGAGTAATGGTGGATTAAATGAAAATAATAGGCAGAAATGAGCCCATATAGTTACCCATTTATGGGGCTCATCATCACCCCTTGCTGAATGTGTTGCTCATCCTCTAAGCAACTAATCCAGTTCTTCATCTTTGATAGCTTTAACAACTTCCTTGACATCCCAGGCCTCTGAGGTGATGTCCTCTTCTCTGTCATGAAAACCTACTTTTCTGTTCACTTCCTCCCATTGTTTCTGTTCCTCCTCCTCCTTAGCTCATTCCAACAATCCTAGCAGTAATGGAGGACTAAACTTAAGACCAATCCAGTTGGCTTTCAAGTTTTGCATTGATTGTTTGTATAGGGGTACTCTCCTCATAGCTTCCCTCATTCTGGTTGGGGAGTGATACTCCCTTATATTTAGGCTATGGGTCAATGTATTCCATGTTCTTGTGCAAGCATGAAGGCATTTATCACCAAACAGTCTCTCCATATCTTCAAAGTGAGCAATAGCCTATGCTTGCCTCTCAACATAGTCAGGTGCAATCTGAGGGTTGTCTGCAAGGTGTTCGTGAGCATATATGAGAGTTGAGGGATCTTCTAGTTTTGCCCTTATCATGAGGGGCTCACTTAGCTCCCTGGTCATAATCTTCTAAATTTCTACTGCTCTCTTTTCCTCATGGTTCAACCAAGAAGCCATAGCCATGAGTTGTAGGTCTCCTAATGCAGCATTTGGATCCCATAGATTCATGTTAGGAAGTTCCAAGTTGTGTAAATAGAATTATGCTAACTTGGCTTTATCTTCAGCTGAGCTACTATCACATAAATGCATAAACTGATTATAATTCTAGAATGGGATTGTGCCCCTTTGGGCCAATGTTATAATTTGGAATTGGAGCCATTGGTATTTAAGATACAATGCATAGGATCTATCTAGTTGTCTACATTGCAAGGCTTCCATTGCCCAGCTAGCCATGCAGGCCATTTGGGCTTTGTTTTCCTACAACTGCTGTTTCAAAATATGCACTTCATCTACTACCTGAGACTCTTTTTCTTGCAGCCGTTTCATTAGCATTTCAACATCAACCTATGGCTCTCCATCTTACTGTTGTTTCTCTATTGCTTCATTGTCCGATAGGTGACCTTCTTGCTATTGTTGCCCTCCCAAGATGGACAACCTATCTCCCTTATGTATTTGTTGTTGTTGTAACTACTCTTCAGCAGTTCATTTTCTTCCTGTAGTTGGGTTCTTTTACTACTCTCTATGTGCCTTACCATGGCCAACTCCCCTCTCAATTCCTTCAGCTTGTCCTCCATGTGCCCTATGTGTTCAACTGCTTTAGATTTAGCAATTTGCATCCAGGTGTGGGTTCTGACCCTTTCTTTTTCTAATTTAAAGAATAGAGGCACAACGAATTTTTGTGGGATGGTATCCCCACCTTCTAGCAGATTGTAATAGGAGCCTAAGTTAGGCTGAGGGCTTGGTTCAGGTATTTCTTTGGCCTTGCCTTCCCCTTGTGACTATTCTACTACCTTCTCTTCTAATTTTTCAGTTTCTTTCAGCTTGGCTAGTGTTTCCTGTAGAGATGTTTCAGCGTCCTGTAGAACTGCTTTGGAGTCCATCAACTTGATTCTTTCCTTCTAGGTGGATGTTTTGGGACTTCCTCTCTCATAGGTGATAGAGATCTTGGAGGGAGATTCTGCCTTCTTTTCAGTAGGTGTATCCTCAAGGACAATTGGTTTCCTTTGATGGTGGTTGGGGCTTGCCCACTTTAATCCTGGTGCTCCTTCTCGCTTTAAAATACATAGAGGTTTGCCTTTTTCTTTTTCCTTTTTGTTTTTCCGAAGTGCTTAATGCAGCAACCACAACTACTGCTTCCCTTGCCAATGTTTCAAGGGATGTTTCTTTTTGCTATTCTTTTCCTTCATCTCCTGTAGCCTTTCCTATGTCTATTGTTTTTTCTTGTGTCTCTGTTATTTCTGGTGGTGTCTTCTCTTTTCTTACTGGGTCCCTGCCTTGCTTGTGGCAGTCTTCTTTTGGGCTTTCTTGGGCTTTTTCTTCTTAGCCTTTGTCCTTTTTCTCTTCTCTATTTTTGAGGTTGTCTTCTTTTTTTCCCTAGGCTTAGTAGTAGTTTTGTCAAATTTC
Source organism: Pinus taeda (assembly GCA_000404065.3). NCBI lineage: Eukaryota > Viridiplantae > Streptophyta > Pinopsida > Pinales > Pinaceae > Pinus > Pinus taeda. Next base: position 136,216 of record APFE030007800.1, on the reverse strand, counting down.
TCTTCTTTCTGTTTCTCCTCTCTTTTTCCTTCTATTTGAATGTCTTCTGCTTCCTCATTAATATTCTTCTCAAGTTCTTCGGTTTGCTCCTCCTCTTCACTGTTGGATGGGCTACTGTCCTCAATCAAAGTTTTGATGTCATCATCTCTGGACATATTCCTGAAAATTTCCCAAGCTATGGGGATGGTATATGAGTGTAAGGCATCTTCTACCAACAGTTTGATGAGCCCATGGTGGGCCAACTGCTCTGGGACCCCTGCATTTAGCTTGGTGCCACATTTTATCAAATACTGGAGGAGGAAATATGGGAGATTGAGTTTTCTAGCTAGAGGTAGGTCCATCCCATATCTCAATCAATGCAACAACCTGAAGTGATAACCATAAATTATGTTGAACCTCCCTTCACATGTCATATAATTCATTATTTGGTAGTGGACTTCACTCCATGGAGGAGGAAAGCTTGTCCTTCTGACCCCATTTTTATCCTCTACAGGATGCTCTCAGGCTAAAAAAATGTCTTCTTAGCAACCTGTCCCAATGTTTTCTCCTCCTTGCTCCAAGGGAGCCCAAGTGGAAGACTTGTGATTCTACTGATGAAATCAGGTGTAAGCTCTAGGGTCAGACCCCTAAAACTCACTGTAGCATGCATTTTCAAATGGGGTATTAGGGACATCAAAAATTCTTCGGTCACCTCCTCATCATATCTTTGAATTCTTTCAAAGAAGGGTATCCAGTTTGCCATGGTGAAGAGGGCCACCACCTCAGGGTGCTCATACAATTTGCTGGAGTTCAAAGGTTCTTTTCTCATGAAACCTCCTGGCATGGTGTTGAGTGATTTTTTAAAAATTCTCAGGTGAGAAAGAAAGCAAAACTGAAAACAGAGGGATAGCTGAATTTTGTCTTTTTCTGAAACCAGATAAGGAATTTCCCATGTGCTTTATCCTTACAACATCAAATTGCAATATTTCCCTTATTTCAAACTACTCTTATCCTGAATTTGATTCTTTGCTTTTGGAAAGAATTTTTTTTTGACAAAACAGAGGATAAATAACACAGGGTTTTTTCAGAGAGTAGACAGATATGCAAATTTGGTTTTTTTCCACAGGATAGTCGCTATGGTTGCATGTGTTTTCTTTACAGTAGAATGTGAGAAAGAAGAAGACAGACTTCGAATGCAGAGAAGAAAACAGAGAACTGTGTAGAACTCAGGGAAAATATGCAGGGAAAATTTTAAGCTTCACTCTCCTTTCTTTCAATCCAATGTTGTGTTTTTAATCCACCACCTTATACAAATAAGTCATATGCAGAGAGGTTTCCCGAGCCTACCTCATTTCAAGCTCGAATTTTGACAAAAATCCTAATTTTTCCTTCTACAGGGTTGTTCTCTGCCCTTCCTATAGAAATCTTCTGGCTCCTGTAGAATGCAACAGTGCTCTTGTAAAGCCCGATAGGCGGGAGTGTTTTGAAAAACTAGCAGAAACCTGGTAGAGGATGATTGCTTTGCTGCTCTGGAAGTGGTAGGTGAGTACTGCAGTCGAGAACGTCGTGAATGAAAAATGAAACAAAGGGTGGCGAAGGCTTTGACCACACTGTCCTTTAATTGTTGGTGTAATCTGTGGTGAGGAGGTGAGGTGTCCAGATGGGTACGTTATCCCCATCCAGACCATTGGTCCTACATCATGGTCATAATGGTTCTGCATGTTGCCTGACTGCCATCACCTCCCTTACTCTCGTTATACGCCAACACCACTACCAGTCCCGAATGTTTTTTTCCAAATTGACATACCACACGTGCTCACTGTGTATCTGATCGGCAGTTTGAATTTGACAAGGCTCATTTGAATTCTACGAGGGTGCGTAACTGAATGAGGATGGCCAGTTAGCTGGCCACGGATTCCATTTAATTGACCATTCCCACAGTTCATGCAATTTTGAAATACTATTCATGCAATCGAGGAATAGGTTTAGGCACTTACATGCTCAGTCGTTGTTGTGTTATGCATATTTCAGACTTTGGCACTTCATTTTCTCATTGTTGTTGCTACTTGCACTCTGCATGCTCAGCCTTGGGATTTTTCTAATGATCTCCCATTCAAACACTGCTCCTTGCATGTTTCATATGTCCTGCTGCGCTGACCCTGTCTCTGGAGTATGTTTTTCAAAGGGATCAGCTACTACAGGAATCCTATAGGATTTCCTGTAGTTGCTTCTCCTTCTGAAATTCAAGCTAATATTTGAGTAGGGCTAAAACTGCTGAAGAATGTCTCGACTGAAAAGAAATCACAGCTAGAAGGTATTAGGTAGAAATGAGTAAAAATGTTGCTGCCTTTATTTGTCATCATTTTTTTTTGGTTTGCAGAATGAAAGCAACAGAATTTCTGTATGTGGCTGTGGAGGGACACAAAAAAATGAGTGGAAATGTAGGTGTACATGGATGGAATGGCGAAATAGGAAGATGGATGGTGGTAGGGAGGTTCACAGACCTCATAGAAAACTTTCTAACCCTCAGGTCCTTCTCTGAGATTGATTTTGGCCTTTATGTAGTTTCTACAGGATCCTACTATAGAATACACAGAGTTTCTTGTAGGATGCGAAATTTCAGAACAAATGAGACCAAAACTTGGGAAAGGATAATGGTGATGGGGTGATGGACTATGAAGGCTGCATGCAGCCTAGCCATGTCTTTTTCCTCTTGAATGACCCTCCTACAACCTACAATGACCTTCCTACAACCTGCAATTTATTCAAAAGAAGTTAGGTTTTTCTTCTTTTTTCTTTTTTTTTTCTCTTTTTTTTTTTGAGACAGCTGGGGCACCTCCAGGAGGTTTTCACCCACACTAACTACCATAGGCGCCTCCAAGAGGTTTTCAGCCAAGGATCTTTTATTCCATTTTCTTTTTTTCTCTATTTTTTTCTGTTTTTTTTTCCATTTTTTTTTTTTTTTGGTTTTACTCAAGGTGTGGTGGAGTGGAGACAGGGACCTGCTCCACTACCAACACTGATTTACCCAGAGTCTCAATGAACTCCTGCTTGGAAAGGGGCTTCCTATAGATCTTCAATCGATGCCCATTGACGAGCATGGCGATGGCTTCTTCATCAATGGTCTGGATAAGGACTGAACCATTGTCATTGCATTCTTCTACTGTATATGGTCCCATCCATCTTGTCCTCAGCTTGCCCTTGAAATATTTGTATCTCAAATAATACAACAATTCCCAATCTCCCCGCTGAAATTGTTTCTCTTTGAGGTGTCGGTCATGCCATATTTTTCTTTGAAGCTGGACTACCTCTGAGTGGAGAAGGGCCTGCATTCTCTAATCATCTAATCCATTTAGCTGAAGCAATCTTTCCTTTTGTGCACGGCTGAGATCTAGGTCCAGCTGAGATGCCATCCTTAATGTGTTATATTCAAATTCTATGGATAGCAAAGCCTTCTTCCCATAAACTAGCTTATAGGGTGTGAAACCTATGGTGGTTTTCCAAGTAGTGTTATAGGCCCAGGTGGCCTCAACCAATCGATCTGCCAAATATTTTCTACTGCTGCTCACTACCTTAGTCAAAATCCCTTCCAAAGCTCTGTTAGTGACTTCCATCTGTCCATTTTCTTGTGGATGATAACGGGTGGAAGTTCTGTGCTTAATCTTGTGATGTGTGAGCAGGTCTTCAACCAGATTGGAGGTAAACTAACTTCCTTGATCTGTGACTAATTCTCTTGGATAGCCAAACTTGTAGAAGATATTTTTCCTCAAAAACTCAACTCCTTTTTCTTCTGTTGTTGCTTTGATTGCCTTTGTTTCTACCCACTTTGTCAGGTAATCCATGCACACAATGATGTAAGACTTCTGTTTTGAAGGAGGGTTGATAGGACCCACAAAGTCCATTCCCCACTTCTCAAATGGCTCGAAAGTCACTTGAGGCTGCAGGCGAATATCATCCTTTGGAGTAGGTTTCCCCATCCTTTGACATTGGTCACATTGGCTGATGTATCTCCTGACATCTTGATGAAGAGTGGGCCAATAGTAACCTACCTACAAAATTTTGAAGGCAATGCTTTTTTCTGCAAAGTGGCCCCCATAGGGCCCATTATGACAGGTTAGGAGGATGTTGGAAATTTCCTCCTCCTTGACACGTCACCTCAAAATCAAATATGGGCCAAGTTTAAAAATATTGCCCCCTATCGAAGTGAATGGGACACTTTTCTCCATGATCTTGCTTTTCTCTTTTGAGGATAGGTGTGGCGGAAACTGTGCTGAAACCAAATAATTTGCTATATCAGTAAACCATGGAGAGAGTACTGAAATAGCAAATAGGTGTTCATCTGGCATTTGATCATCCACCGTTCCTTCTTCACCTGTAGGTAGATCTAGTCTAGACAGAAAATTAGGAACAACATTTTCCTTACCTGGCTTATCAACAAAGGTCAAATCAAATTGCTGCAATAAAAGTAACCATCTAATGATACGAGCATTTACATCAGGTTTATTCATCAAATACTTAATTACAACATGATCAGTATGTACGAATGTTTGATAGCCAGTGATGTAGTGTCTGAACTTGTTTAAGGAATGGACTACATCCAGGAGCTCTTTTTCGGTTACAGTGTAGTTTAATTCCGCCTTGGATAGGTTTTTACTGACAAAATATATGGCATATGGTAGCTTCTCTTCAACTTGTCCTAAGGATGCTCCTATAGCTTTATTCGAGGCATCTGTGTGAATATGGAAAGGTAGGACCCAATTTGGAACTCTTAAGATTGGGGCAGTTATCAACTTAACTTTCAAGGCATCTAGAGCCTCTTGACAATTGTCAGTCCATATGAACTCAACATATTTTCCCAAAAGACCAAACAATGGAGAGGCTAACTTACTAAAATCCTTAATGAATCTTCTATAATACCCTGCTAAGCCTAGAAAACTATGAACATCTCTTACCTTTTGAGGAGGTGGGACCCTTTGGATGATAGCAATCTTGTTGGGATCCACCTGTAATCCTTGCTAAGAAATTGTATGACCTAGCATGATCCCTTCAGTCATTATGAATTCACATTTATCAGGACTGAGGGACAGGTTCATTTCAATACACTTGGCTAAAACTTTCCTTAGGTTAGTCAAAGCTTCTTGGAAGTTAGAACCATAAGGGGTAAAGTCATCCATATAGATTTCCACTGAATCATGAACCAGCTCAACAAATATGCTTAGTATTGCTCTTTGGAAAGTGGCAGGAGCATTGCACAACCCAAATGGAAGGACCTAGTAGGCAAAGGTATCCCATGGACAAGTAAAAGTGGTCTTATCTTGGTCTTCCGAGCTAATTTGGATCTGGTTGTACCCGCTAAACCCATCTAGGAAGGAAAAGAACTTCTTCCCTGCCAGGCCGTCTAACACTTGATATATGAAAGGCAAAGGGAAATGGTCCTTCTTAGTGGCCTTGTTAAGCTCTCGATAATATACATATATTCTCCACTTCCCATTTTTCTTTGGTGCTAGCACTAAAGGAGAAACCCATTCGCTGTCAGAGATGGGGTAGATGAATCCTGCATCCAGCAACTTTTGCAGTTCTTCTTTGACAATGTCCTTAAGGGCTGGATTCATCCTCCTTTGAGGCTGCCTGACTGGTTTACAATCATCTCTAATGTAAATGTGATGAGTACAGACTAAAGGGTGGACTCCCTTCATCTCCTTATAGATCCAAGCAAAAGCATCTAAATGGCTGTTCAATAAGCTACACAGCTCTTTCTCCTGAGAGGTGGATAGGGATGAGTTTATATTCAAGGTTCTTTCTGGGCCAAATTCCACATTCTTAACTCAAAGAGAGGTCAAATCAGCCACACAGAGATCAACTAAAGCATTGGCTTGGGTTTCTTCCACCAACTCTTCTAATGGCAACACACTGGGGGGCATATTTTGAATCAAATTCTCAATAAGATCATCATGGTTTGAGGACCCCCCTTGGTAGCTTCCACTATGCATAATGGTGCAGAGTAGACTTAATTCTCATCTTCCCCCTCCAACCAGAGAGGTAAGTCATGTTCTAGCAGAGGTTGGGCAAGAGAATATAGGACTAGCTATTTGGACATCTGCCCATTCTTGATGGTCATGCTCCCAGCTCGACAACTGATGTAAGCATTTGCAGTAGCTAACCAAGGCCTTCCTAGGACGAGAGGATACCCAGTGAGCTTTGCCTTTGGCTGAAGAACTAAGAAGTCAGTAGGGTACTCCCAGGAATCAATGGAGACCATGACATGTTCCACAATCCCCTCAGGAGTCACAGTGGAGTGATCTGCCAACTACAGTACTGTTGACGTCTTTCTTAGGCAACCTTGAAGGTTGAGTTTGAGCATAGTGTCCCGGGTCATTACATTAATGGTAGCCCCTAGATCAATCAATGTGTGGGGGATCATGGTGCCATTGATGTGGACATCGACTACAGGACTCCCAGGGTCTAGATATTTTGGACAGATTACCTGTCCCAACATTAGGTCGGACAGTTGTCCTATGACATTGATAGTTGGGGCATCTCTCTTGTGCCTACTTGGGTGCCTGAAACACTTCTCTTTAATCAACTTGTTGTAGATTGGTACATCTTTTATGGCCTAGAGAAGTGGTATTTTTACACATAATTGTTTTAGTTCTCCCAAAAGTTCAGTTTCTTCTGGGGTCGGTTGTATGGTTCCAGCTAGTCTCTCAGGAAAGGGTGGAATGGCTTTTGGCTCACTTTCCTTTTTCTCTTCCTCATCCTCCTTATCAGGAGGTTGGCTATCTGGGAGGACCTTCTCAGATCGTAGGTTGATATCCTGAATCTCCACAGCATAGGTAGGGCATGTTGTTTCTCCAGTATATATCTGCTAGGCCTGTCTGTTATTGGGGTTCGGGTTCGGTTGAGTAGGTATTTGGGGTTGTCTTGGAGGAGCAGGAGGTAATGGTTGTGGTTGAGCATGTGGTGGAGGCACAAGATTGGGAGGAGAGTTGTATTGGGGCCTCCACCCTTGATGAGGTGAATTCCACTGAGGTTGTGGCTGAGCGTGAGGATGAAATGAATGAGCAACTGGTTGAGTATGGTATTGAGATGGATACGAACAAGGAGGGGGCGTGGACCAGGAAGGATGAGTAGGGGGACCCCAAGAAGCCATGAGAGTTTCTTGATTGGGGTTGTAATAAGTTTGGGACGTCCCTTGCATTCCATGCTAGTAAGGTCTGGGTCGATGTGGCCTCCTTTGGTTCATGAAGTAGAGTGGTTCAATGGATCCTTCAGCCCCTTGGTACATAGCTTTAAATCCGGGTAAGGACGGGCACTGATTCGTAGGATGGTCTTCTTCACAGACAAAACACACTTCTACAGAGTGCAATGGAAATTCTTTCCTAGGATGCTTTCTAGTGCATCTGGGAAAAAGGATGGCCAAAGCCCTCTCAGCTTCCTCTTGCTTCTTTTGGATTCGCAAGGTGTCCATTTGCATGGCAATAGTTTATCTCATCTCGCTTTTGAAATCTTCCATCTGATTTGCAAATTCATTTTTAAGGAATGAACTAGATAAGGGGGTATTGGCTAAAAGTTGACTTCCCCTACCTCTTTCTCTGGCTGCCCTAGAATGGTTTCTAAACATAGTCTTTATATCATCATAAGGTAGCTGATAGATGTTTCACCAAGCCAACAAATGGAGGGTATCTAGAAGGTCTTCAGGGACTCCTCTGAACATAACCAAATTTAGAGATTCGGGGTCAAGTGTGCACTTGGCCCTTTAATAACTGAGTTGAAACCTCTCTTCATAGTCTTCTAAAGAATCATCACTTCCCATGGTCATTCGAAAGATTTCATCCTTTGTATCCTTTGACCTACAGTAGTCCCAGTATTTGTTGTTAAAGGCTTGCTGCATCTAAGCCCAAGTTGTGATACTATTTCCAGGTAACCCCATGAACCAGTGTAGTGCTGCATCCTTGAGGGTAGATGGAAAGAGTTTCAACTTTTGTTCATCTTCTGCATAGTCATAGGTTTGACAAAGGACAAAAAAATCAAACAAGAAGGTATCAGGGTCTTTAGTAGTCAATCCATGGAAGTGAGGTAAGGCTGAGGGACTTATGTTTTTCATCTTTGTGTACCCATTGGTCTCTCGGATGGGAAAGGTACCTTCTATTCTCTCCCCATTTCCTCTACCATTTCTGTTTTCAACCATGGTCTCAAGAGGAATGGTTTCTTGCTCTTCTTCTATTATAGGATCTTCATATATCTCTGGAAGTTCACCTATAGGTTCTTCTAGATAACTACCACCAAAGAAGAGAGAAGGTGACTTAGTGATGTGGTGGGGGTGTTCGGTAGGAATTTTCCTGAATTGTCTCTGTTCCTACAAGGCATGAAAGGAAATCTCTTTTTTGGGTAATTTTTTTGTTTCTTTTTTTGCTTGTACCTACAAAAATGGAATGAATTGAACAACAAATTGCAACTAACTAAAATCTATCTTCTTGAAATGAAAATTCAGAATTGAAATGAAAGCAGGAAAGGACTAATCTATTTTGCTGAAATGAAATTATAGAATTGAAATGAAAGCAGGAAATAGCTAATCTATGCTTGCTGAAATGAAATTGCGGAATTGAAAGGCAAGCAGGAAATGTCTAATCTACGCTTGCTGAAATGAAATTGTGGAATTGAAATGAAAGCAGGAAATGTCTAATCTACTCTTACTGAAATGAAATTGTGGAATTGAAATGAAAGTAGGAAATGTCTAATCTACTTTTGCAGAATTGAAATGAAACAACTACTCTACTCTTGCTGAAATAAACTACTTAGCAGAAGGTTGCAGTAGAAAATAGAAGAAAATAAGTAATCACAAAATACTCTGACGCTTCTCCGGAAACGGAGCCAAAAATATGGTGAGCTCTAGTATTGCAGCAATGATGCTGCAATTGTTGGGACTCCCTACTTTACTTTTATCAACCGGGTAGTTCATAACAAACTTGGAAGCAACGGTGTTGTATGCACAAGTACTGGCTCTTACTGCAGGCTGTCACTTAATCAGCTGGCACAAGTTCACTAGGATCTTAAGAAAACTTCTATGAGTTTTTAGAAGAAGATTTTAACTATGATGGAAGAAAGCTAACTCAAAAGAGGCTATTCATCTTTCTAAAGAAGATGAAAACTGAAAGGAAATGCAAACGCTAGTTTTACCCACTAACCCTACTTTTACAAGAAAAAGAGATGAAACTACTGAAATGGATGCCATTGACTACTTAAAAGGTAAAATGCATGTATTCAACCTACTTCTGAAGGAAAATATGGAAAAATCATATTTTTGTACTTTTGAGCAATTTTATGCAGAATTATTATGCTTCTGTTTTAACTATTTGTGACTGTGCAAAGGTTTGGTAATGAAGGGAGATGGAGTTGGCTTTTGCAGGATGTTGGGAAGGTGTGGAGAGGACCTAAGGAGTCCCTAGTACCCTTCTGGAGACTTCCACTATGATCAGACTTCGAGAAATCAGTCGCATGAATTTCTACAGGAGGCTGCAGGGGATCTATAGGAAGTTCTACAGGAGGTTCTACAGGAGGAGGCCGAAAGTGGTTTTTGGAGGTTTGAAAGTGGAAAAATGGTGGGAAAATGGAAATGAAGGCTGGATGGAGGTGTCAAGGGGTCTAGGACTCTGTCAATGAAGATTAGACATGAAGGAGATGGTTGGATTTGTTCAAAGGTCAAGGAAGCAATTTTGCACAAGAATGTAGAAATTAGGGCAGTATGGCGAATGAGTGGAGGAAATCTTGAGAGATGGACTAGATTAGGTTGTGTGATGGAAGAATGATAAGCTGGAGTGTTCTACAAGTGAGATGCACACTTACTTTCCAAAATTGTCCCAAGCAAGAACTAGAAAACAAAGTTTTACCTATTTTAACCTAATTCTGACCTAAAAACCAGAAAAGTGTTGAACATAACTTTATGGATAGGAATTTATCCAAGAAAGCCATGGAAGCTGAACAAGAATAGATCTAAGTATGTAAACACAACTGATATTAAGTTCTCCAACTCGAAATCTCACACTAGCAATTGCATTGGAAAGCAAAAACAGTGTTTTGGTGGCAGCAAGAGTCCCTTGGTCTCAATTCATGGTCCCAAGGAGGGAGAAGGGAGATCAAGGCCTGCTTGGTAGCCATTTTGTGGATCTTTTTCTAATATTGCAGCAAACTATCTAATCAACCTGAAGCAAGAACAACTATTCTAATCATCAAAACCAACCTAAGTAACAAAGCAAGATTTAACCTAAACAACAGAAATTATTTCATGAATGCAAGAAAAAAAACTACCACTCATGAAACTTCAAAAACTACTTAGAGCTTACTTACTTAGCTATTTTTATACAATCCCATGGTCCACGGACCATGGGTAGATATTTACAGCTGAATTTACTTTACAAAATTAGGGTGGACAACCCTTTATGACTCATGACACCTTCGTTCTCCACGACCACAAAATGTGGAGACTTTACAACTTTATTACAAAATTCGACCCAAAACATGGGCTTTTAGCCCCAAAACTGTCCTTGGGGATCCCGTTCCCAACAAGCCCCCAACACAAACATCGCGACTCACCCTCGAGTCACTCAACAAGTGCAGAGATCTTAGCATGAAGACCTTCCAGCTCGACTCGTATGACCGCAACCTTAGTAGTGCATTATGCAACCGCTTGCTTCACGTCTTCAACCATCAGCTCGGTCACTACTCTGGAACTGTTGGCCTGAAGCTTTTGCTGAGTTGCTTGAAGAGATGCAAGCTTTCCTTCAATAGAGGTTGCCACCATTTAAGCCTCATCCAACCAGAGCTTTGGTAGTGCCTTCAACAATACTTCCTTATGTAGCACTACATCCACCCGTTCCTTCAGCTGTGTGGCCTCCTGCAGCTTCACTAAGCTCTGTGCGAGCGCGACGGTTCACGCTGTGCCTTTGACTTCATCATAGCATTATTATAGCTTGCACGCTTTTGTATCTAGCCATTGTACATTGGGGTCCTCCTGCAAGCTTGTTAGGACCTCGAATGACTGCTCAAAAAGTTGCATGCAATCTGTTATTACACTATCAACCACTGCTACTGCTTCTGTGATAGCAGTCACCTACTACTCCTTTACTTCTGGTAGAGTTGAAGGTTGGGTCTTCAACTATAACTCCGTGATCTACAGGTTCAACTCCAACTGAACCCTTTCCATCTCAGTATGAATGTTGCACACCCCTGTTTCCAGCTTGCAAATGTGCACCTCGATTGGCTCCTCCTTAGGAATGGCCAATTTTGGGACCATTCGGCATGCCTCCTCAATGACCTATATAATGCGCTTGTTTTGGTTGGTCACCTTGGTCACAACGGCAATGGCAGAGTCTCACTATAGTGCCATCACTAATCACCTGGAGGGTGCGATGCTCAGAGGCCCTCAGCTTTGCAATCACTCCATCCTGCAAGAGGTGGAGCACTTCACCAAGGAGTGTTGGAAGATTCAACCCTACTCTCTTTAGGGCATTGATAGTGTGCATGTTAGCTTCATTCTTCGTGGTCAGTGCTCCATCAAGCAACATTGTCACACTAGAGTCCTTTACGCCCAGCATCTCAACAACTTCTGAAGTGCCAATAGCAAGGCTGGTAGACACCATGCCAGCCTGTAATGCGTGGGTCCGCAACTCTTACAAACTTCTCTGGATAGCCCCTAATATTATTTGGTGGTGCTGCTTAAAATATTATACAGCCTCTACGGTGACATCCCGCATCACGTCACTGATGTCGTGTAGATCAGCCTCTGCTAGCGTGACTGTGTCCAGTGATATCTTAGTAGCATTTGACTTCTTCCTAGACCCTCCTTTCTCCTACTCCCTTGGATGCTTGATGCAGGGAGATGTCACCTGTGGGTCCACGCCATGCTGTTATGTCTACTCATCTGTCTCCTCCTCTATCTTAGGTGAAAGTTACCTCATGTCTTTGTCAGAGCCTCACTCTGTTCCACCCGTTTTCTTCTCTTTTTTGTAAGCAGCATCATGCTCTGCCTGGGCCTTGTCAGCAACCTCCTTCTCCCTTTTCTCTGCCAACTGAATCATCTTTAGCTTGGCCTCCTCCTTCTTTCTCTGCACAGTGGACTTGCTCCCCCCCACCACCAAGTCTACTGTAGAGCGTCACTTTTTCAACCATCAATCAAGTACTGAATCAATGGCATCATCCATTTCCAGGTAAGGCAAGTCATACCATTTCTGTGCAGGGTCCTTCTGCACCCTGATGGTCACATGGTGAAAATCTACTTTGAACTCTGTGTAGCCCTACAAGTTGGCATACACCATAGGTGACAATCACGATTTGCGATTGATAGCCATGTGGATATTCATCTCCATCAAGATCTAAAAGATCTTTCTTTCTTTGATTCACTGTGAATCCTTGGTCACCCAGAAGAAAGCATACTTCGTTGTTTCTGGTAGGTCTAGCGCAACCGAAGGGAATTGGCTGTCCTCTGGCAGCTCCCATGTTACCAGCACAATCGACAGAAAGAGCCACGCATAGTGGAACATCTTTCTGAGCTCCTGTGCTTTGTGGAAGTTTGCAAGGAACTTACCGAGGAGATTATCTGCCCAAATGAACTGAACTCCTTCGGTGCACTGGGCTGCTAGCACGAAGACAGGTGCCGACACCTCATCAACGCAACACTTCTTCATCACCTTCCCTACTAGAATCTACGTAGCCACTTTTATAGCAAGGTCATAGATGCTGGTTTTAGCATACCCACATGGCTTCTTTACCAGCTTAAACTTCTCTTTCATGGCCTCTGCGAGGGCCTACTCACCACCTTTTCTGTTGAATATCATGGCCGGATTTTCTCCAGTGTAAGGAAATCGTGTGCTACTGTGGATCAACCTATTAGTGATGGGTATTGGATCCTCCAACCATAGACACCCATCATGCACCAAGCATAACTCTTGTGTCTCCTTTGGAAATATCTCAAATACTGAACTGGCTATCAGAATTTCATAGTGCTCGTGATTCATGTGCTCCTGAGAGCTCAACAACTCAATTCTCGAAATGGCAAGTGTTTTTCGCTAGATAGCCACTTGTAATTTATAGGGCATTTTGAATTCAAATTTGACCGTTCCCCCCAAATTCGGTTCATTAATGCTAGATTGGTGACATATTTTCAAGGATGTGTCCCATAAATTTCATCTTGAATGCTGGCCGCCCACTCCATTTGGCCACATTTCTACTGTCAAATCATGAATAGTAACTCTAACGGTCACTTTCCAGCTGACTTGCGCGATTTCTCCTTGGGTAGTGTAGCTCCCTTCACACTGCCACGAATCTTGTGACACTTCCTTTCTTCGCACAATCCTCCAATCATGCAACTCCCCAACCCACGCATTGTAGTTTATAGTCCCGCACCTCCTTTCAGCTGCCTGGGGCACTAAGACTAGGCTACCTTCATGTAGTCACATGGTTGGACCACCAGTGTATGTCTTCAAGCAACTACCAGTCACCTTTCTTGGGAAGGGATCTCCATTCAATTTAACTAACTGAACCGCTCCTCCATCAGTAAATCTAGCTAAAAATATTTCTTCCTCCAGCTCAGCCAGCTATGCGAGCCTCTCTTCCAGGACTCTGTGATCTATCATACTTGTGAGTGTCACTATGTGCAAACTAGGCACAATGTATTCCATGGGCATTACCACTTCAACACCATAGACAAGCCTAAAGGGTGTTTGTCTAGTCAAGTTCTTCCATGTCATTTGATAGGCCCACAGTACTGCGGGTATGCGTAGGTCTCAATCACTTCATTGAGCACTGCAAACCTTGGTCACTGTGTCCAACACTTTATTCAATGCTTCCATCATCCCATTAACCTGTGGGTGATAAGATGTGCTCTTCTGGTGATATACCTAAAATTTCTCTGTTAACGCGTTGATCGTCTCATTCAGAAAGTGTGCACCACGATCACTCATCAAAATCTTTGGACACCCGAATCACATCAGTACATATTCAAAGACTAAATTTGTAGTAATCATGCCTGTACAATCCTTCAGCAGCTATGCCTCCACCCATCGAGTCAAATACTCTGTCGCAGTGATAATGTACCTTACTCCCGTCTTTCCTTGGGGCTAGATGGGTCCCACAAAATCTATCACCCATTTCTCAAAGGGTTGTAACGTCATCTGTGGATTCAAAGGCAGCTCATCCCTCTGTGAGGACCTGATAGTCCTTTGACACACATCGCACACCTTGCAATACGATTTTGAGTCTTGGTGGAGGGCTGGCCACCACAACCCTGCATCTAGAATCCTTTGCGTGGTCGCTCTCCCTACATAATCTCCTCCTACGGCACCCCCATGAGCGTTTGTGAGGATGCTACCCCTTTCAAACTCCCACACATATCATCACAATATTTCATTAGACCCCATTTTGTACAAATGCCCAACAATGATAGAAAAGTCTGTCACGCGCACCACTAAGTCCTTCTTCTATTGGATGGTGTATCCCTTTGGGGTAGTTCCTGTCACTAGGAAGTGTATGATTGATGAGCCTCATCATTGGGTAATTATATGGGCCTTAATTCACCTCCTAGCTTAGTCAAACCAACTATTCTCATAACTTATTGCATACTTTTGATTATATTTTGCTTACGAGATGAGTTAGAGTTGGATATTTTACTTTGTACTCTAATGTGCATTTAATGCAAGACTAAAGGATAAAAGAAAGGAATTTTGGCAAATTCCTTTTCAAAACTTGAATGGGACAAGGGAGAGGAATTATAGGAGGTAAATCCTCCTCATTCACTACCCCTCCATTCAAATATTCCTCCATTAGATAGCTGCAATAGGTTAGTGTTGATTTAGAAATTATGCTTAGCATAGTTGTTTAAATGGTTAATTAGGATATGGTGTGATTTAGCATTACATGTTTTTTTCTTCATTACTACAGTAGAGTAGCTCTCTTAAAATATATTTTATCTTCTTCCATCAAAGAATCAAGCTTCTTATGACTCTATATAAGTCTGGCTTGGAACCCCTAGGGTCTCTCACCAGATGAACAGTGACAACAGGAAGGACCTTCACTTTTACTTGTGCATATAGCACTGTCACCTCCAAGTTTGTATGAACCCTAGGTTGATAAGTAAAGTTGGTAGCCCAAGAGTTGCGGCATCCTTGCTACAATACTGGCACTCATCACTTTTTGGCGTTGTTGTCAGGGAGATGTCTGAGTAGAATGTGATCACTGCTTTCTTTTCTTCTATTTCTTGTCTTCAATTTTCTGCCATTAGTTTATTTCTTCAAAAGTAATCTAGTAGCTTCCTTTCTGTCATTTGTCATTATCTGCTTTCCTTTCCGTTTTGCAAGTAGAATTTCAATTCAGCAAGTAGCCTTTTCATTCTGTCAGTGATTTTCATTCAATCAACAATTTGATTTCTGCAAAGTACTTTCTAGCCTTAAAAAATTTACAAAAACCAACCCAAAAACATCTCCTTTCATGCCTCATAGGAATAGGGACAATTTAGGAAAAATTTTGCCTAATACCCCCACTGCATCCAACAACTAACCTTCTCTCTTCTTTGGTGGCTGTGAACTGGAGGAACCTTTAGGTGAGAATTCTAACATATTTGAAGAATCTACATGGGAAGAAGAAGCAGAAGAGGAACCCATTCCTACTGAACCAATGGCTGAAAACTGAAATGACAGAGGGAATAGAGAGAGAGTCGAGGGTGCCTTCCCCATCAGGGAAACCAATGGGGATACTAAGATGAAAAATATAAGCCCCTCTACCCTACCTCATTTCTATGGCCTGACCACAGAAGACCCCGACACTTTCGTGTTTGAGTTTGTTGTTATATGCCGAACTTATGACTATACGGATGATGAGGAAAGTTAAAACTATTTCCATCTACCCTCAAGGATGTAGCATTATGCTAGTTCATGGGCTTACCTGGAGATATCATTACAACCTAGGCTCAGATACAATAGGCTTTTAACAACAAATATCGGGACTACTATAGGTCAAAGGATACTAAAGAATAAATTTTCAAGATGACCATAGGCTAGGATGAACCCTTAGAAGGCTACAAAGAACGATTCCAGCTCAGTTACAAAAGGGCCAAGTGCACACTTGAGCCTGAGTCACTAAAGCTAGCCCTGCTCAAGGGGGAAGAGAACACCTTATGGATACCTTACACTTGTTAGCAGGAGGATATATCTACCAATTACCCTATGAGGATAACAAGATTTTCTTTAGAAACCATTCTAGGGTAGCCGGGAAAAAGGGTAGGGGTAGTTAACCTATGGCTAGTACATCATCTTCCAACTCATCCCTCAAGGGTGAAATTGGAAATATGCTGGAAGATTTCAAAAGTGAGATGCTGCAAACCCTTGCCTTGCAAATGAACACCATGAACATCAGAAGGAAGAAAGAGGAAGCAGAGAGAGCCTTGGCCATCTTTTTTTCTAGATGCACTAGGAGGCATCCTAGGAACAAATGTCCATTGAACTGTATTGAAATTTTCTTGGTCTGTGAAGAGAACCACTCCATAGACAAGCACCCTTCGTTACCCGAACTCAAAGTTGTATATGAAGGAGCTAAAGGGGTCACTGAGTATCTTTGCTACATTAACCAAAGGAGGCCTCTTGGGCCCAGACCATACTAGTAGGGCATGCAAGGGTCATCCCATGCATATTAAAACCCCAACCAAAACATAGCTATACCTTCTTGGGGATCCCCTACTTATCCTTCCTGGTATACACCCCCTCCTTGGTCCTATACATCTTAGTATCATTCCCAGCTAGCAAGCCAGACATTTCAACCTTACGCTTCGCCACAACCTCAGTGGAATACACCACTCCAGAGGTGGAGGCATCAATACAACAATGCTCCAGCTCTATTGCCTCAACCACTTGCCCAACCAAAACTCCTACACTCTGCTCCACCCAAGAAATCCCAGATGCCTGCCAAGCCAAATATGAACCCAAACAATAAGTAGGCTCAGCAAGTATACAATGGAGAGACATCATATCCAACTTATGCTGTTGAAATCCAAGAGATTAACCTAAGATCTAGGAGAGTCCTCCCGGATAAGCAACCTCCCCCTCCGCATAGGGAGGTTGAGAAAGAAAGAGAGGATGCTAACCTTAAAATAAATCCACCCTTTCCTGAGAGATTAGCCCAACCACTCTAGCCTACCCCAGAAGAAACTGAAATTCTAGGAGAATTGAAGGTGTAAAGATCCCCCTTCTCTAGGAAATAAAAGATGTTCCCATTTACAGTAAGTTTATTAAGGATAAATGATTCAAGCATCCAGGAAGAATAAAAAAGGATGCCCCTACCATTAATGTCATTGGGAAGTTGTCTGACTTAATGCTGGGGCAAGTAATATGTTTGAAATATTTGGACCCTAGAAGCTCTGTAGTAGATGTGATGACCAAGGACACCATGCTCAAGCTCAACCTCCAAGGGTCATTGAGGAAGACCACAACAGTTCTGCAACTTGCAGACCATTCCACAGTCACCCCTGAGGGAATTGTAGAGGATGTGATGGTCTCCACTGACTCCTGGGAATACCCTGCCGATTTTACAGTTCTCCAGCCTAAGGCTAAGTTTACTAGCTACCCTCTCATCCTTGGGAAGCCATGGTTGGCCACAGCTAATGCTTACATTAGCTGCAGAGCTAGGAATATGACCATCAGCAATGGGCATATGTCCAAGTAGTTAGTCCTATACCTTCCTGCTCAACCTTCTCTAGAGCACGATTTACCTCTATGGTTGGAAGAGGAGGAAGAAGATGAGGTTTATTCTGCCCAAATTTATGCTTTAGAAGAAACCATAGGAGGAGGAAAGAAAGATGCGGATGACTTGATTGAACACCTGCTCCAAATCCCAACTCCTAGTTCCTTACCATTAGAAGAAGAAGTAAGGGAAACCCAGAACAACCATCCAATTAACTTATGCTTGGTTGATTCCAACCCAATCCATGTCAAAATCATAGAATTTGGCCCAAAGAAAACCTTCAAAATTAATCCATCTCTTTCTGCTCTTGAAGAGGAAAATCTATGCAACATGTTAAGAGAAAACCTAGAAGCATTCGCTTGGGGTTACAAGGAAATGAAGGGAGTACACCCATCAGTGTGTACTCACCATATATACATCAAAGAAGGTTGCAAGCTAGTTCGACAACCACAAGGATGAATCTAGCCCTTAAAGATATAGTCAAAGAAGAACTGCAAAAACTGCTAGATGCAAGATTCATTTACCCTATCTCTGACAGTGAGTGAGTCTCCTCTTTAGTATTAGCTCCCAAGAAAAATGGTAAGTGGAGGATTTGTGTCAATTACGGGGAGTTGAACAAAGCCACAATGAAGGATCATTTTCCCCTACACTTCATTGACCAAGTCCTAGATGGCCTAGCAGGGAAAAGTTTTTTTCTTCCCTAGATGGATTCAGTGGGTACAACCAAATCCAAATCTGCCCAGAAGACTAGGATAAGACCACATTGACCTGTCCTTGGGGTATTTTTGCCTACAGGGTCCTTCCTTTTGGCCTATGCAATCTTCCTACCACTTTCTAGACAGAAGTCTTGAGTATTTTCCCCGAATTAGTACATGATGCGGTCGAAATTTATATGGATGACTTTAAACCTTATGGCTGTGATTTTCAAGAAGCCCTGAATAACCTAGGCAAAGTATTGCACAATGCATTGAAATGAACCTGTCTCTCAGTTCTAAAAAATGTGAATTCTTAATGACTGAAGGGACTATGCTAGGTCATTCAATATCTCAACAAGGACTACAAGTGGACCCAAACAAAATAGCCATCATCCAAAGGGTCCCACCTCCACAAAATAAGAGAGATGTCAGGAGTTTCTTAGGGTTAGCTAGATACTACCAAAGGTTCATAAAGGACTTCAGCAAGTTGGCCTCTCCTTTATTTAGGTTTTTGGCCAAAGATTCCAAGTTTATATGGTCAAAAGGTTGTCAAGAGGCCTTAAACATTCTAAAGGGTAAGTTAACCACTACACCAATTCTCTGAGGCTCAAATTGGGCCCTCCCCTTTCATATTCATGTTGATGCCTCACACAAAGTCATAGGAGAAGGCTTAGGTTAGGTAGAGAAAAAACTGCCTTATGCCATCTATTTTATCAGTAAGAAATTGTCAAAGGTTGATCTTAATTATACTGTGACTAAAAAGGAACTCTTGGCTGTTGTGCATTCATTAAACAAATTTAGGAATCACATTACAGGCTATCAAACAATTGTGCATACTAACCATGCTGCAATCAAATATTTAACGAGAAAACCAGATGTGAATGCTCGAATTATAAGATGGTTTCTTTTATTACAGTAGTTTGATCTAACCATTGTTGATAAGCTTGGTAAGGAAAATGTTGTTGTAGACTTTTTATCTAGGGTGAATCTGCTTACAGGTGAAGGAATGGTGGATGACTAGTTACCAGATGAGCACTTATTTTCTATTTCAGTTCTCTTCCCATGGTTTGTTGATATAGCAAACTATTTGGTATTAGCATAGTTCCCACCTAACATTCTCTCCGAAGAAAAGAGTAAGATAGTCAAGAAAAGCACCCCCTTCACCTGGATTGGGGGTAATCTTTTCAAACTTGGCCCAGATCAAATCTTGAGAAGGTGTGTAAGGGAAGAGGAAGTTTTTGACATCCTTCTAACCTATCATGATGGGCCTTGTGGAGGTCACTTTTTAGCAAGTAGGACAACATTAAAAGTGTTACAAGCATGCTATTATTGGCCCACTCTCTATCAGGATGTGAAAAAGTACTAGTCAGTGCGATTGGTGCCAGAGGATGGGAAAGCCTACTCCAAGAGATGAAATGCCCCTACAGCCTCAAGTGACTTTTGATCCATTTAACAAGTAGGGAATGGACTTCATTGGGCCTCTCAACCCTCCTTCAAAGAAAAATAGTACATTATTGTGTGCACTGATTATTTGACTAAGTGGGCAAAAAACAAGGCAATCAAGGCAGCAACAGAAGAGAAGGTGGATGAGTTCCTAAGGGAGAATGTATTCTACAAATGTGGGTACCCTAGAGAGCTAGTCACAGACCAAGGCAGTCAGTTTACCTCTAACATGATCGAAGAACTACTCATCCATCACAAAATCAAGCATAGGACCTAAACTCCCTATCATCCACAAGCTAATGGGCAAGTGGAGGTGACCAATAGGGCACTGGAAGGCATCTTAACCAAGGTAGTGAGCAGTATCATGAAGGATTGGGCAGAGAGACTAGTTGAGGCCACCTAGGCCTATAATACCACATGGAAGACCATGACTGGATTTACGCCCTATGAGCTGGTCTATGGGGAAAAGGCCTTGATGTCCATTGAGTTTGAATATAACACATTGAGGATGGCAACCCAACTAGATTTGGACCTCAGTCATGCACAGAAAGAGAGATTATTCCAATTGAATGGCTTGGATGAATTTAGAATGTAGGCCCTCCTACATATAGAGATAGTTCAGCTTCAAAGGAAGACCTAGCATGATAAACATATTAAGGAGAAGCAATTTCAAGAGGGCGATTGGGCATTGTTATTTGATTCTAGGTATAAATACTTCAGGGGCAAGCTAAGGACAAGATGGCTTAGACCTTATGTTGTGGAAAGATGCCATGATAATGGTTCAGTGAAAATCATAACTATAGATGAAGAAGCCATTCCATTGCTTGTTATTGGGCATCAATTGAAAATGTACAAGAGACCTTTATCAAAACAAGAGTTCATTGACAATATCAATAAGACAGTGATGATGGTGGAGCAAGTTCTAGCTCCTCCCTCATCAAGTCACTGAAAAATAAAAAAGAATAAGGACTCAGGTGAAAACCTCCATGAGGCACTTGATTCCCATCTTTGGGTTGAAAACCTCGTGAGGCAGCCCAATGATGAAAAAAAAATAAAAAAAAAAGAATAGGAAGATCCAAGGATGAAAACCTCCCTTGAGGCACCCAGGGCAAACAGCTAGTGTGAAAACCTCTTTGAGGCAGCCTAGTTGTTTTTCAAAAAGAAAAAACAAAAACAAAAGAGAGATAGAGAGAAAAGATAAGTTGTTTTTCAAAAAGAAAAAACAAAAACAAAAAAGAGAGGGAGAGAGAAAAGATAAAATTGCTATTTGTAGGTGGGCGAGAAACACAGTCAAGGAGCAAAAAGAGGATCCAAAGGGAACCCTACCTGACACATATTCATCTCCCCCACTCCTGACCATGCATTCCTCCATAATTTCTATCATTTTTCCACTCCATTTCTTCGATTTAGGTGAAGACTGTGTTCTCTATAGGATCCCTTGAAAACTTGCAGAATGGTCCTGTAGGAATTACAGTGGCCTGGAAAACCTACAAGAAGCAATCCGAGGGAACATGGTAGGTTTGTTGGGTCCCTAAAATTCATCCTAGGCATGATCCAATGCCTCACCTTGTCCACCATTATCATCCCTGCACTCACCATTCAAAACAAAAAATATCAGTTTCAACAGTTTCTACCAGTCATAGAAAATAAGAGAAAAAAGAAAAATAGAGAGGAGAAAGAGCATTACCTAAGTGTCCTTTTCTCTACACACACTCCTACTCCCTCTATCCATTCATTGCACCATCCTCACAGCCCCAGCCAACAACATGATTAAAGAATTCTGAGGGAGAAGCAACTATAGGACATCCTGTAGGAAATCCTGTAGCAGCCTATCCCACAGAATGCCAATCAATAGCTACAAGTCTTCACTAGGATGATCTAGGAGTTCAACAGTAGCAACAACATTAGATCTTCAGTCATAGATACCTGCAAAATCCAAGAAATCACTAGTAGACAACAAGAGGAGGAAGAAGAATGGCATGCAACAAATAAACAACATAGCACCTCTGATCTTTGACAACTGCAGCATGCCATTGAAACCATAGGTAATTATCCTGCTCACTCACTCATACAAATCATTTAATCAAAAGTTGTAAGGGTTACAAGATAGTTGGTTTATAAGTTAAAAGGTGGCTAGTTGACTTGGCCACCTTCATTCAGTCAGCACATGCAAACTGGGTGTCCTCTCACATGTGGTTTCAATTAACTCAAAGACAGAGGAGGAGTGGGACAAGAAGTGGTTAAACTACATATCTATGAGGTGGGATCTGATTACGAGGAGTGGGAAATGATGAGGTGGTAGTGGGGACTAACAGTCCAAAAATGGTAATGTACCTCTGCTGCCAACACACCACCTCACCCTGAAGCATCATAAAGGAAAATAAAACATCGTTCGCATGAATTAGTGCATTCCACCTCCTCAAAACTCCCTCACTCAAGTTACTCTCATAACTCTGGCCACCCACCAGAAGCAAGGATTCATTGTTCTACACAGGAATTCCTATAGGAGCATGCATAGGAATTCCTACAAGATATAGTCTACAGGATACAGTCTATAAGATACACAGAGGCAGTCTACAGGATAGGTAGAGAAGATTTCAAGAAGGGATATCATAGGAATTGTCCACTCCCACCATTATAAAGAGGTAGGCTCTATAAAATTCCATCCCCATGTACAATAAAATGAACCTAAAATACTCTAAAATCTAGTGAATTTAGAAACTGTGAGAGGTGAATTCCATACACAGTCAACTAAGTTTTTCTCCTGCATTAAAAAAACAAATGTGTTAACCCTCTCATTTTTTCCTCAAGCTTCAGAAGCAAGATGACATGGGGGTTTAATATGAGAGAGCCCACAAACTCTGTGAGGATACAACAACATCCCTAGGTGCTTGAAATCTTTACAACACACAACTGGATGGGGTTTTTTGAAAAATTCACAGGGTATGATGATGAGGTGGCTCAAGAATTTTCTCACTCCCTCACTCCACACAGCAGAATCGATGCCACTATCTTAGTTAGAGGCATCACTATATATATCACCCCAGAGCTCATCAGTAAGGTCACCACACTTCCCTTAGGAATTCCATGGAGAAAATAAGACAAAGGAGATAGTCAGGTGGCAAAAATGAAATTATTTTTAGAAGGTAAAGAACCCACAGAGGATAAAAATGGAGTAAGAAGGGATAGTCTGCCATACCCATGGAGTGAGGTGGGCTATCAACTCATCAAATATATCTCATGTGAGGGTAGATATAGTGTTGTTTATGGCTACCATTTCAAGATCCTTGAAGAATTAAGATTTGGGGTAGAAACACTAGTTCACCAAAGAATCAGCATACCCTATTTCTTTATGCAATCACTCATAGACTCCAATAGCAAAGTAAAGGAAGGAAATTCCCAACAATTGGCTCACCATGGGTTGATTAGGATCCTCATTGAGGATGTCGTCCAAAACCTCAAATTCCCTATAACATGGTCAGTCTTCAGAGACTTGCAAGTGGAGGATGACATCAAAACCCTTACTTATGATGTTAGTCCTTCTGTCAATGAGGAGGAGGAAAAACAGGAAGAAGAAGATACAGATCTAGATAAGGATGAAATGGATGAAGAATGAGCTAACACATAGGAACATGATAAAATAGAAGAAGAAGAAGAGGGAGAAGAGAAGGAGGATGATGGTCAAACATAGGAGGAAACTAAGGAAGAAACTGATGGAGATGAGGAAGAACCACAAGAGGAAGAAGAAAGGAAAAACAGAGAGGAAGAAGGCATTGAAATAGAAGGGAAATAACACAAGGAGGGGTCACCTAGGTTGTCCCCACAGGCCATTGAGAGAGAGGTAGAAATTGCCCTCACTTCTCTTAGTACCCCAGTCAAGAAAAAAGGAAAAATAAGGATGCAAACCCCCCTATATTTCATAACATATAACAACACAAGAATCAAAGTAGGAAAGCCACAAATATCAACAAAAATCCCTATTGAGATTGCATATTCCCCTTATCAAAGAGACAAAATGCCTTCCCCTAAGTCATCAATCACATATGTAAGGAGGCCTAATACTAAATCAACTTCCTCAAAGGGTAAAGCAATCCTATAGGATCCACAACAAATCCTACAGGATCCATAGCAAAACCTACAGGAAGAAAAAATAGTCCTACAGGATACTCTGTCGAGACTACAGGAACCACAGAAATTGGAAAGCAAGGTAGGGTAGTAGGAAGAAACAAAAGAAGAACACCCAGAGACAAAGGAACCAAGCTCCCAACCTAACCTGGACTCCTATTACCGGTTTATTGAAGGAGGCAGGGTAATACCTCAAAAATTTTCCATCCCATTATTTTTTGAACTTGAGAAGGAAAGGTCAAGAACCCACCAGTGGATGCAAATCACCAAGTCAAAAGGGGTGGAAGACATTGGGCACATGGAAGAGAAGATCAAAGAAATGGGTAAGGACCTAAGTGGCTTAAGGGATAGAGAAGAAATAATGAGAGATCAACTTGAGAGGGAAAATGCATGGCTGAGGGGACAACTACAGGAAAGGGAGAACCAACTAGAATGTATGGCCAACCTCTCCTTGGAGGTGATCCAGTGTAGGATTCCAGCTAAATCCTATGCTCTTTATGTCAAAGAACAATGTCTGTAGTTTCATATTAAAGCACTGGCACAAAGGGGCACCATGCCCTTTCAAGACTACAGGCAGTTTATTGATCTTTGTGATCAAAGTACACTAGAGGATAGGGCCAACATGGCTGAGTTTTATTTGCACAACATGGCCCTCATAGACATGAATTTTTGGGATCCTAATGCCAATCTAGGAGATCTACAATTAATGGCTTTGGCATCATGAATGAACCATGAGGAATCAAGGGCTGCAGAGATGAAAAGAATATTGATCAGTGTTTTGGAGAATTTGGTATCTATAGATAAATACTAATTACCTAGATAAGTAGTTGTATATAGAGCAACAATTTAAAGTGTTTTAGACTTTTCCTATAAGAAATAGATAATAAGAGAAGATGAGAAGACCTACTTGTAGTTCTTCTTTCTTCTCATCTCCCTTGTGTTGATCCTATCGCTCCTTCCCATACTTAATATGCTTGAGAAGTACCTTGTAAACACAACAAAAAACAAATAAACAATCAAAGCACATGATATATTGAATATAAGTGAAAGGAATCAGATACAATTCACACATATAAGCATTATGAGACAATACAAACATATGGGAGAAAGGTTCAAACACTTTATTAGATAGAAGAAGGAATTAAAACCATTGGTGTTTGATTCAAAGCCATTCCTTCAGCTTGAATCCCAACCACATTACATCAAAAGCATGACAAACTTGTAGCATTACAATACTTGCTTCAAAGCCAAATCTCATAGCAGCATTATCTCCTTATAATTTAACATAATCCAGCCCTGGATCACTTAGATGAGTGGTCAATTTATAGGAAGGTGAAGGAGGTTTTGTTATAAATGGTGGCATTGAATGGCCTTCCATACTTAGAATTAGTTCCATGGAGGAAGGGGTGAGAAGATAGGATGCACCTTAACTCATTCCTCATCCATTTTCAAGCTAATAGGAATTGATAAGTGAGGGAACCTTCTAGATTTCTCCAAAAGATAAGAATATTCCCCAAACCCTATGTGAATTTCGCTCATTCTCACCTAATGCAGGTGAAAGGAAGCCTAAGTGCTCTGCAGAGCACCCTAGAAGTGGACTCAACTGCTCTGCAGCACACCTTTACAAGGGCTTATCTACGTTGGTCCCTCTAGAGGCTATTTTTGTATGTCTTCAAGTCATGAAACTGTCTGGGAAGGAGGCATTTAAAGGGGTGACCTGTTTATGGCATGAAGCAAATGAAATTAGGGTTTGATGAGCCCTAAAATACTAATTCAGATGTTGGGATTGATGTGCCCAAATGGATCTATAACAGCTGCCCCCTAAAGCATGAAGTCAGAAAAATGCCAATGTCGAATGAAATTCTTTACGATGTGATGAGGAGGTATCGAAGTGGAAGGTGACCTGCATCAATTACAGTACATATATCATAATATTTGATTTTACATGAATTGTTGAGGGAAGGCATACCCATGCTCAGCTTATAAACTTTCATCACATGTACATAAATTGTCGTCTATAGATATAGGCCCATGATTGGAATGACTATCAATGTAA
This sequence comes from Pinus taeda, assembly GCA_000404065.3. Classification (NCBI taxonomy): domain Eukaryota; kingdom Viridiplantae; phylum Streptophyta; class Pinopsida; order Pinales; family Pinaceae; genus Pinus; species Pinus taeda. The sequence goes on along the minus strand of APFE030007800.1, from coordinate 110,197 downwards.
AGCCATTGTACATATGATTTAGTACTCCTGAAATCGTAGCTTAGATGGATGACACTAGATCTGGGATATTTTATCTCATTCAATCATTTGCTCAAGTATGATTCTAACCATGTGAATATGTGATTTGAAGTCGAACATGGGAAGACACCATCTAATTACCAACCAATGATGTAAGTTGTTAACAAATGCGAGAGAAATCATCGATAATGATAATGATCCTCAAGGTACTGCAGTACATTTTGCATGGTGTGAATGGATGACTTGATGTCAAACACTATGCAAAGTCTTTCAATTGAAGGCCATTGATGTTAACCTATTGCTAGAAGCGAGAAACCTACCATTGATGCATGCAACCCTCAAGGTACCAGAAGGGTATTTCTAAGTCAACTTCTTGGATAATGAGCTGATGTCAAAAAGAAGTGACTCATTGCAGGAGAGCCTTGATGTATCCCACATCAACTACAGGAAACAAGTGTAGTGATTTTAGAGATGGAATTTGACTTACGACACAAGGTTCAGGAATGGAAGTCATGAAAATGAAGGTTTATGGTATTGTAAAGGATGAATTTTGACCGGATGACTTCTCTTGAACATGTCGGTGAAACTAAAATGACTTGGTCACATTGACCCAAAAAAAAGTGATGGATGGTACGATAGACCAACAGTGTGATAACCATCAAGCTAATAACCCAACCCAGATAGTCACGGTGATGGAGTGAAAGTGCCATGTTCAAGAGCGACCTACTACCATAAAGTGGTTTTCCCCTTTTTCCCATTTTCCCCAATCATTGCTGACTAGTACCTCTTTATTTTTATCAAGATTGAGGAGGATAACATATGCTTGTTGTATAATTTCACCCTTCGGGTGAATCCATCACTATTTGATGTTTTAACAAGTATAGCGAAGGTGAAACTTGGTCTTGTCTATATGGACAAGTTTGTCGCTATTTGATGTTTTAATGAGTTTAACGACAAACATAACTCGATCCTTTTCATGTTTAGAGAGATTAAAAAGTGACAAAAAGAAAACTCCACAAGTTCTTTTTTCATAAATTAATCTCTTAAGCCTAAAGAAGTGAAATAATATGAGAGATATCATTTCCAATCCGTTAATGAGCTAGAAAGGACAAGCACTTAGAAATATTTTCATGTTTAGAGAGTCTTAAAAGAGCTTAAAGAGGACTCCATTTTGAGGAATGAGTGGTGTTTAGGATAGGAACTGGTTCTGTTGATGTTGGAAATTCTCAAAACATGTTGATTTATGTGAAGAGGCTTGCTAATAAGACCACTCATTGTAACTGTTCCTCAAGAAAGGGTAAAAACAACCAAGCGAAAGCGTATGATCAGCCAAAGGGATGGTGGCGATGGGATGAAAACAACCAAGGCTCATCTGATAGAAAAGGCTAATAGAATGGCAATCACGAGGGTTAAAATGGAGGTGGGTTCATTTTTACACAAGATTGAACCATAGGGAACTATGCTTGGATTCAGTTTCATGTTTACACAAGCTTGAAACGAAAAACTATGCTTGGAGCTAGTTTCATTTTTACACAAGCTTGAAACTGGTTTCTCTTTCACAAAAGCTTGAAACAAGGAAAACATATGCTTGAAATTGGTTTACATGCCCCCAACATGATGAAAGGGAGAGTCTCCTATAACCAGATGGAAGTCATTGCGGTGAAGCAGGACGATTATCCAACACTTTTTTGGCTTCATGAAGATAGGGACAAAGGTGAATGGGGTGATTCCCTTCACATAACCTATAGGGAAACTTAACTTTACCACTAGGTGCATGCCCCCCAAGCTTGATTGCATTCACCTAAGTAGACTACTCATGGCTATGAGGTAGATGGAATGAAGGTTCACTTACGAGATCAAGTGAAAGACTCAACTCGGATTTTATGAGATCTAATCAAAGACTTGAATTGGAACTTTGCTCCAGGGGACTTTGTTTCATTCTTTAATGAGCTTGACACAAGTCAAGGAAGTCTGCTTAGATTCCTTGTTTCATTTTTTAACGAGCTTGACACAAGACAAGGAACTATGCTTTGAACTTTCCTCATATCCTTGGTTTCATTTTTTAACAAGGTTGACACAAGACAATGAACTATCCTCATATTCCTTGTTTCATTTTTTAACGAGCTTGACACAAGACAAGGAAATATTCTCATAGGCCTACTTCATTTTTTAATGATGTTAACACAGTAAAAGAACTATCCTCATAGTCCTTGTTTCATTTTTTAACGAGGTTGACACAAGACAAGGAACTATCCTCATATTCCTTGTTTCAATTTTTAACGATGTTGACACAAGACCAGGAACTATCCTCATACTCCTTGTTTCATTTTTTAATGAGCTTGACACAGGACAAGAAACTCTCCTCATGTCCTTGGTTTCATTTTTTAACAAGGTTGACACAAGACAAGGAACTATCCTCATGGGCTTGATCATGACTCGTAGGAGGTCATGACTTCCAAGAGGTTCTCATCAGATGGGAGAACAATGTTCTAGAATCCGAGATCTGGTTCCAATGCCCCTAGTACATAATGTACAACATCACTGAATTGATCGTCAGTTGATGTAGGCATGGAATGGGTTACCACATAATTAACCCATGGCGGGGATGATACCATTGGTACAAAAGGACCGCTTAGGGAACATGGTCAATTGGAAGCCATATTTGGACCGGGAAATGAAAGCTGGTCAACAGTGACAATTTTGCCTTCATATGGGAATAAAATCACTAGAAATAGTGTTGAAACAACAGCTACCATGTCATAAACATAGTCACGCCCAAGAATTAAATTGTACTCTAAAGGGCGTGGGCCTACCATCACATTCAAATAAATTATTTTTCCTTCCAAAGTAAAAGGTAACTGAGGGAGGATCCCTAATGGTTGACTGGTTCCTCTATTAAAAACCAATGGATTCTACGTAACAGGCATAAGTAGCAGTGAACTGAGCACTTTCCAAGCAGTTGAGGAAAGGATACTCACAGATGCACCTTAATCTATAATAGTGCACGATATAATCATATTAAAAACCTATACTATGATTTGGAAAGGCACATAATAAGTAAGATGAAATATTGCCAGTCGATTCCAATCAAAGGAAGTGACTAGACTAATTGGAGGGCGTACTGTAAGAATGGCAGAATTAACCCCTTGAGTTACAAGAATGGGAGGATATTCCTCATGTCTTGATGGAACATGAGGAATGCCCCCAAGCTCATTAGAATCTGAAGAAACTAAAATAACTTGAGTGGTATCTTATTCACTCTCTTTTGGAAAGGTACAATTAACTGAAGGTGAAATCAGGTCAACTATTACCTCGACCTGTTTATTTGGGTCGTGTATAGACTCATAGGATTCACTTTCAGAGAGAGTGGGTTTGACTGACGGTTGATTTGGGTTAGTCACTTTATCAACTAGTGTAGGATTAAGGAAAAGTCTCCTGTAACCAGATGGAAGTCACTGCAGTGAAGAAGGACGGTTATCCAACACTTTTTTGGCTTCATCCACATAGGGACAAAGGTGAATGGGGTGATTCCCTTCACCTAACCTACAGGGACACTTAACTATACCCTTCTTTCCATGAACTTTACTATCACTAGTTGATGGTGTGTCACCAGCATGATCTCCAGAATTTGATGACACATGATGACGTGAACGAGAAGACCATTCTTCTAAGATCTAAGGAATATCAGGACAATTTCGAAGAAGATGATATCCAACACAAAGTTTTCATGGATATCGAACTTTGTGAAGCTTGACGGAAGGTTTCTCATCAGATGTTGCATTCAAAGCAATGGTTGCTTGGTTTCCCCTCTGTTGAATTTTCATCTTCTTATTCTTCTTCCCTTTCTTCTTCTTCTTAGCCACCTGGTTGCTAGTACTGATACTTTCACTAGGCGAAGAAGAAGAAGGGGAGGAACAAACAACCAAGGAAGAAGGTGGTGAGCTCTAGTATTGTAGCAATAATGCTACAACTCCTGGGACTTCCTGTCTCTCATTTTATCAACCCGGTTGTTCGTACAAAATTTGGAAGCGACGGTGCTATATGCACAAGTACTAGCTCTTGTCGCAACTGTCACTTGATCAGCTGGCACAAGTCCGCTAGGGCTCAAGCCAACTTCTATGGCTCACAGAAGAAGCTTTATCAATGATGGATGAAAGCTATCTCAAACAAGACTAGTCTACTTGACAAAAATGAACTGAAAGCAAATCCAAGCATGTAAACCTAGGAAACCCTAATTTAACTAGTCTAACCTCTATAATGCAATGCATGTGAATGAAACTTATACCAATGCTGTTGATACCTCTAATAAGTGAAAATGCATGGATCTAAACTACTTGCATCATAAAAGACATGTTTTTGTACTTTTCATTAAGTAGGTGGAATGATTGTGATTTTGTGCTTATTAAGATTTGGTTGTGCAGATTGGATGGAGAAGGAAGGAAAGCGTGGGATAGGTTGGGGAGGCTAGGTGAGGTCCCTATGGACCCTTGGCGTCCATCCACAGAGTTTTTCCACGTTCAGAAGCTCGGCAACCGAGTGAATGACCTCCTACAGGATGTCTGCAGGGGATCCTACAGGATACTCAGGGGTTTCTACAGGATGTCTCTAAACTGCTACAGGATGATCTACCGTGAAGGATTAACGTGATGGATGAGTGATGGATTGATAAGAAGAGATATGCGAAGTAGGGATCAGGCTAGTGATGGCTCAGAAGTGGAAGGATGAGATGGGAAACGGGTGTAGGGAGTATGTTGAAGTGAAGTCGATGAAAGGCCAAGGAATGAAGCTACGTGAGGAATGGGAGACTTTAGGAGAGGACAGAATGAACTGAGGGTCGAGGGGATGTGGTTGCATGCGTGATAAAGATGGAGGTAATGGTAATGGAATGGGAAAGAGAGGAGTGTAGATGAAACGAATGATTGTGACTGTCACTAAACCGAAAATACATCAACTTAAATTACTGATGCCGAAAATTCAATGAACAGCAATCCAAAACGCGAGGAGAAATGTGTATGAGGCTGTAATGAAAGTGTGTGTGCAAGTGTGACTGAAAAGGAAGCATTTAATCAAGACCAAGACTGTATTGCAGCAATCATCAAGTAAAGTAATGCGTGTTTTTGGTGGCTAGTTATGGACTGCACCCCAATCTTCAAGAGAGATGGCAGTGAGCCTTAACAATCGTTTTGCTGGAGCTACAATTGATGGCATATATCCTCTGCTACACTAAGCAAGTGGAAATAACTGTACCATAAGCAAAATCTATCCTACTCATGAGAAAACCAAATCATCAACCTGTTATTCGAATTGCATGTGTAAACGAAAACTTAAAGTGCTGGAAATGAAATGGAAACAATACTACAACTGAGGGGATCTATGGCTCTCAGGTTGGGCCCTAACCTGAGAGCTATAGTCTCTTAAGAAAACTCAGAAATAGATCACAAACTGCCTTCTTTATTCATAAACCGATGTCATGCCGAATTGGCTTATAAAAAGGAACAAAACAGAACTGTGCTCCGAAACTACAATGATAATGCGAGAGTTTCAACAACCATCTAAGGCTAAGGCCTTCATACTTATACAAAAAAATGATGAGCCACCGAGTGCCCTTGATTTTAGGGGCTCGGCTGTCCAACTAGAGTTTGACTGCCGATCCTGTAGGGCAGTCATAACTACTGCTCTCGTAGAACAGTTTATGACTATTGTTCATGTAGGACAGCTGGCTGCTTCTTGAGCTCGGAGGGGGGATGGATTGGAGCTCGGAGTTCTTGGTGGGAATCACGAGGAATGTCCCAAGACCGTGGACATCTCTCCACAAAATCAGCCGTGCCACCTTATTGTCTCCTTATCCCTTTTTCGTTGTCTTTTGCTCCCTTTTTAATGCCAAAACCTGGAATCATAATGCATTAGTCACGTAGATAAAGTGTCTAACCTTCCTCCTACAAACAACATGAATAAGCTAAGAAATGCATGCATAAGAAAATAAAGATGAATGGTTGAGCAAGTAAAATAGGCCAAAATGAGCCCAAATTGTACCAAAATTGGGGCTCATCATCACCCCCCAGCTGAACCATTTGCTCATCCTTGAGCAAATCAATCCAAGTCCTCATCCTTCATGGCTCTCACTGCTTTGTTGGCATCCCAAGGCTCAGTGGTAGTATCCTCTCTGCGGGTGTGAAATCCTGCCGTCCTATCCACCTCTGTCCATTGTTGACCATCGTTTTCCTTTGAATTTCCTTCAGTCAGACCCAGTAGTAGTGGTGGGCTGAGTTTAAGGCCAATCCAGTTGGCTTGGAGGCTTTGAATGGATTTCTTGTAAAGGGCAACCCTTGCCAAAGTTTCCCTCATCCGGATGGGTGTGTGGTATTCTCGGATTTGTAAGTTGTGGCCCAGGGTATTCCATCTACGTTGACAAGCATGAGCAGCATTTCCCCCAACAGCCTTTCCATATCTTGAGCCTGTTTGTCCATCCACCTTAGAGAAGCTGTGGGGTCTGTAGCCAATTGTTTGTGTGTCGAGATGAGGGTCACCGGGTCTTCTATTTCTGGCCTAATTAGCAGTGGCTCCTTCACTTCTCGGTTCATGACCGATTTTGCTTCGTTTGCTCTTTGTTCCTCATGGTTTAACCATGAGGCTAACGCCATCAATTGCATGTCACCCAAGGAAATGTTGGGATCCCATGAGACTTCATTAGGTAGGGCCAAGTTGTGAAGGTAAAACTCTGCCAATTTGGCTTTGTCTTCTGCTGAACTAGTACTGCATAACTCAGAAAATTGGTGCAGGCTTTGAATTGACATACCTCTCTGTGCCAAGGTGTTTATTTGGAATTGCAGCCATTGATCTTTTAAAAACAACCCATAGGATCTTGCAGGTGCTCTGCATTGAATTGCTTCTATGGCCCAGCTGGCCATGTAGGCCAACTGTGTTTCTTTTTGCTGTAACTGCTCCTTGAGTGCTTGCATTTCACTCTTAGTTTGCTGTTTTTCCTCCTGTAGACGTGCTATGGTCTCTTCAAAGCTGGAGGTCACTTCCTTTGTGCTCGGTTGCTCTTGCATGACGACCTTGGAGGATGTCGATGCTCCTGCCTATAGTTCTTTCAGCTGCAAACTCAACCTCTGATTTTCTTCCTGTAGGAATGCTTGTTGGCAACTGGCCACATGTTTAGCCATGGCGAATTCGCTCCTGACCTCTTTGAGCTGGTCTTGTAGAGGTCCTATGTCGGCTACGCCCTTTGATTTGGCGATCTGCATCCATGTGTGAGACCGGACCTTCTCTTCTTCTAATGCAACAAATAAAGGTACAATAAATTTTTGCGGGATGATCTTTCCCGCCTCCAAGAAGGAGTAGTAGGAATTCAAATTGGGTGAAGGGGTAGGTTCAGGGATGTGCTCTTTTTCTTCCTCTTCGGGAGGTTCTAGCTCATCCTCCTTTGGTGACGAGGGCCCCTCTTTTTCTCTCTGTTCTGTTTCCTGTAGCCGAGTCAAAGTATCCTGTAGGACCTTCTCGGCTTGCTGTAGCTGGGTTTTCTCGTCCAACAGGTCTACCCTTTCTTGCCACGTATTCTTCCTCGGACTCCCCTTTTCGTAGGTAACTATGTTCTTCGAGGGTGATTTCCCATCGGAAGAAGCAGGTGATCGCTCTTTGGGAGAAATGGGTGATTGTTCTTTGGGAGAAATGGGTGATTGTTCATTGGGAGAAACAGGTGATCATTCTTTGGGAGAATCAGGGGATTGTTCTTTGGGAGAAGCAGGGGTGTCTGAGATGACAATTGGGCTACTGGATGGTGCCTGTGGTTTCCC
>APFE030007800.1:39431-89092 GCA_000404065.3 Pinus taeda | reverse complement strand
TGAGGTCTCCCCAGTATATACTTGCTGAGCCTGTCTATTGTTGGGATTCGGGTTCGGTTGAGCAGGCATTTGAGGTTGCCTTGGTGGAGTAGGAGGTAACGGTTGTGGTTGAATAGGAGGTGGAGGCAAAATGGCGGGAGGAGTATTATACTGGGGCCTCCACCCTGACTGAGGTGCACTCCACTGGGGTTGTGACTGGGCATGTGAATGATAAGAGTGAGGAGTGGGCTGAGTAGGGTACTGAGGTGGATAGGACCATGGAGGAGGCATGGACCAATAAGGATGAGCAGGGGGACCCCAGGAAGGCATAGGGATCAACTGGTTGGGGTTGTAATAGGCTTGTGGTGCCCCTTGCATCCCTTGCTGATAAGGTCTAGATCCTTGTCGCCTCCTTTGGTTAAGGTAGTAGAGAGGCTCAGTGGGGGCTTTTGTCCCTTGGTACATGGCTTTGAACCCAGGTAAGGTGGGACACTGATTGGTAGGATGGTCCTCCTCACAAACAAAACACACTTAGACCGAATGCAGTGGGCATTCGTTCTTAGGATGTCTTCTTATGCACCTAGGGCAGAAGACAGCCAAGGGTCTCTCAGCTTCTTCTTTCTTTTGCTGAATCCTGAATGTATCCAGCTGCATGGCAATGGTCTATCTCACCTTGCTCTTAAGATCTTCTAATTGGTGTGCTAACTCATGTTTGGAGAAAGGGATTCCAACTGAGGTGAGGTTTCCCTTACCTCGTTTCCTAGCTGCCCTGGAGTGGTTTCTAAACACAGTTTTGATGTCCTCATAAGGCAGTTGGTAGATATCCCCCCCAGCTAACATGTGAAGGGTGTCTAAGAGATCTTCAGGTACCCCTCGGAGCAGAACCAACTTAAGGGATTCGGGGTCAAGTGTGCACCTGGCCCTCTTATAACTAAGTTGGAACCTTTCCTCATAGTCCTCTAGAGACTCATCACTTCCCATGGTCATCCAAAAGATCTCCCCTTTTGTTTCCTTGGACCTACAATAATCCCGGTACTTGTTGTTAAAGGCTTGCTGCATCTGAGCCCATGTGGTGATACTATTCCCAGGTAAACCCATGAACCAGCGTAGTGCTGCCTCGTTGAGGGTGGAAGGGAAAAGTTTTAGCTTTTGTTCATCCTCAGTATAGTCATAGGTTCTACAGAGGACAGCAAATTTGAATAGAAAGGTATCAGGATCTTCGGTAGTCAACCCATGGAAGTGGGGTAAAACAGAGGGGCTAATGTTCTTCATTTTCATCTCACCATTGGTCTCTCGGATAGGGAAGGCACCCTCTATCCTCTCATCTCCTCCTCGATTATCGGCCATAGTTTCAGGTGGAGTGGTCTCTTACTCTTCTTCTTCTATAGGCCTTTGGTATGTCTCGGGGTGTTCACCTATAGTTTCCTCTGGATCACTGTCGTCACCGAAGAGTGAAGGGTGACTGAGTGAGGTGGTGGGGGTGTTAGGTAAGAATTTTCCTGATCTATCTCTGTTCCTACGAGGCATGAAGCAAAAAGACTTCTTTTTGATTGCTTGTGTGTTTTTTCCTGTGCTCCTGCAAAAATGAAATAGATTGATTGCAAAATTGAAATTCTAGTCTATACTTGCAGAATTGAAAGTTTAATCTATGAAAGTAGGAAAGACTAATCTATGAAAGCAGAATGGAAATGAAGCAAACTACTTAGCAGAAGGTGAGAGTAAGAATTTAGAAGAAAAGCAACAATTACTAATACTCTGACGCTTCCCCAGCAACGACGCCAAAAAGATGGTCAGCTCCAGTATTGTAGAAATAATGCTACAACTCCTGGGGCTTCCTGTCTCTCATTTTATCAACCCGGTAGTTCGTACAAACTTGGAAGCGACGGTGCTGTATGCACAAGTACTAGCTCTTGTGGCAGCTGTCACTTGGTCAGCTGGCACAAGTCCGCTAGGGCTCAAGCCAACTTCTATGGGCTCACAGAAGAAGCTTTATCAATGATGGACAAAAGCTAGCTCAAAGAAGACTAATCTACTTGACAAAAAAGAACTGAAAGCAAATCAAAGCATGTAAGCCTAGGAAACCCTAATTTGACTAGTCTAACTTCTATAATGCAAAGAATGTGAATGAAACTTCTACCAATGCTGCTACTACCTCTAATAAGTGAAAATGCATGGATCTAAACTACTTGCATCATAAAAGACATGTTTTGTACTTTTTCATTAAGTAGGTGGAATGATTGTGATTTTGTGCTTATTAGGATTTGGTTGTGCAGATTGGATGGAGAAGGAAGGAAAGCATGGGACAGGTTGGGGAGGTTAGGTGAGGTCCCTATGGACCCTTGGCGTCCATCCACAGAGGTTTTCCACGTTTAGAAGCTCGGCAACTGAGTGAATGACCTCCTACAGGATGTCTGCAGGGGATCCTACAGAATACTCAAGGGTTTCTACAGGATGTCTCTAAACTGCTACAGGATGATCTACCGTGAAGGATTAACGTGATGGATGAGTGATGGAATGATAAGAAGAGATATGCGAGGTAGGGATCAGGCTGGTGATGGCTCAGAAGTGGAAGGATGAGATGGGAAACAGGTGTAGGGAGTATGTTGAAGTGAAGTCGATGAAAAGCCAAGGAATGAAGCTACGTGAGGAATGGGAGACTTTAGGAGAGGATAGAACGAAGTGAGGGTTGAGGGGATGTGGTTGCATGCGTGATCAAGATGGAGGTAATGGTGATGGAATGGGAAAGAGAGGAGTGTAAAGGAAACAAATGATTGTGACTGTCACCAAACCGAAGATACATCAACTTAAATTACTTATGCTGAGAATTCAATGAACAGCAATCCAAAACGCGAGGAGAAATGTGTATGAGGCTGTGATGAAGTGTGTGTGCAGGTGTGATTGACAAGGAAGCATCTAATCAAGACCAAGACTGTATTGCAGCAATCATCAAGTAATGTAATGCGTGTTTTTGGTGGCTAGTTATGGACTGCACCCCAATCTTCAAGAGAGATGGCAGTGAGCCTTAACAACCATTTTGCTGGAGCTCCAATTGATGGCATATATCCTCTGCTACACTAAGCAAGTGGAAACAACTATACCATAAGCAAAATCTATCCTAGTCATGAGAAAACCAAATCATCAACCTATTATTCGAATTGCATGTGTAAACAAAAACTTAAAGTGCTGGAAATGAAATGGAAGCAACACTACAACAGAGGGGATCTATGGCTCTCAGGTTGGGCCCTAACCTGAGAGCTATAGTCTCCTAAGAAAACTCAGAAATAGATCACAAACTGCCTTCTTTATTCATAAACTGATGTCATGCCGAATTGGCTTATAAAAAGGAACAAAACAGAACTGTGCTCCGAAACTACAATGATAATGCGAGAGTTTCAACAACCATCTAAGGCTAAGGCCTTCATACTTATACAAAAAAACGATGAGCCACCGAGTGCCCTTGATTTTAGGGGCTCGGCTGTCCAACTAGAGTTTGACTGCGGATCCTGTAGGGCAGTCATAACTACTGCTCTCGTAGAATAGTTTATGACTGCTGTTCATGTAGGACAGCTGGCTGCTTCTTAAGCTCGGAGGGGAGATGGATTGGAGCTCAGAGTTCTTGGTGGGAATCACGAGGAATGTCCCAAGACTGTGGACATCCTTCCACAAAATCAGCAGTGGCACCTTATTGTCTCCTTATCCCTTTTTCATTGTCTCTTGCTCCCTTTTTAATACCAAAACCTGGAATCACAATGCATTAGTCACGTAGATAAAGTGTCTAACCTTCCTCCTACAAACAACATGAATAAACTAAGAAATGCATGCATAAGCAAATAAAGATGAATGGTTGAGCAAGTAAAATAGGCCAAAATGAGCCCAAATTGTACCAAAATTGGGGCTCATCAGAAGGCAAAGGGTCAACTTTAGGATTAACTGGAGGTTGATTTTGTCCAGTTGGAGGAGTTCGCGATTGCAGAGAAATCATGACATTTTGAACCAAGGAGATTGAAAACAACCATGTTGGCAAGCCAATGGTAAATCCTGGAAGGGACAATGTAGCCATATATGGAGCACCAATATTTCCAAAAGGAGGAAAAGGACTAGGATTCCCATCAAAAGGAATTCCTTGATCGGTGGACTCTAGATTTGTTGCCATATGTCTCAACCTAAAGACCATCTAAGGAGTGAGTGTGGAGGATGTTGTCCATGGTCAATTAATTTTATCTTAATCAAAGTAACATAACAAAACAAAAGAGGGATAATCTAGGCAAAAGGTTTACCAAGCAACTTTGAACTGCAGAATACCTCCTGGCGAACCAAGGAGTATGGGCAAGCAATCTCCCCGAATGTTGTGTTTGGTGTACCACAATGTACAAGGTGGCTGACTTGGTTACCTAAGGATGGATAGCAACCTAGTGTTGTCCTCCCATATATACCTGAAAGTACATGGAGGCCCAATCCGTATAAGCGTTGTCTGATGCAAAACCAAACAATGAGAGAATTCCCATATACTTTATGTACTGTAACATGGCCCTATATACCCAAAGGTACATGGATGAGCTACAATATAATCACATACATGGAATGAGGTATCACAATCGGGATGTATTGCAGACAAGTTAGCGGCAACTGCTTTGTTTTATGAAGCCAGAACACATCTCTAGCCTAGACCTCTAAATGTTTTTCGTTAAGTGACAATGCTCCATTAGGTAACTTCAGATAAATTTAAAGTTGATCTTCTTTAAAATTTTCCTTTCAAAGTTCACCACGTGATGTATGTTTGCAATTCCTAAAATGCAAATAATATGATAAGCATTATTTTTATTCAATTGAACAATTAAGACCTTATCTAGTAGGGATAGAGCAATTAGATCTTTGACAAAGAGCAAAGAGCACATCTAATGCAATTTCCCTAGCTATGCCTTTCAATCATTCACAAACTACAATATGAATGATGAAAGTTTTTCTTTTTGAATCCCTTAATGTTATGATGAACAAAAAGGAAATATGCACATACAATCAATCAATCTTTAAGAATAACGAAGACTTTGATGATAATTCTATTTCAAAGGAAAGAATACTTTATGACACTTTCTTTCGAACGAAGATTAATCAACTATATTCTAACTTTGACTATAGACTGATAATGACAAAGAAAACATTAAAGAAAAATTAATCAATCAAATGAAAGTAGGGCTAGACAAGGAGATAGAAACTTGTTTTCTAAGACATGACATTCATTAATGAATCAGGAAGCAATCAAACAGAAAAAGTTTGGAAAAAAATCAATCCAAAGGTGGGAATTTGACCTAAGGTGGATCAGCGCAGGTCAAAGAGGGACAAACTGCATTGCAGATCACTGTCTCTCACTCAAGGGTGCTCTGTAGAGCACTGTCGCCTAACCAAGCCTGCACTGATTTGAGAGAGGCCACTCAAGAGTCATCTAACCATAATTTTTGACCAAAATTCATTGCAAAAGAGATGAAATATAGTCAATGAACACAAGTAGGGCCTGCAAGAATGTCCTAGGAGGTGAATAAGCTACTAGGAAAGGTGATAGTTCCCCAGTGGAGTCACCAATTTGTTTTGGAGAATTTGGTATCTACGGATAGATACTAATTCCCTAGATAATTAGTTGTATCTAGAACAACAGTTTAAAGTGTTTCAGACTTTTCCTATAAGCAATAGATAAGATGAGAAGATGAGAAGACCTACTTGTAGTTCTGCCTTACTCTCATCTCCCTTGTATCGATCTTGTCGCTTCTTCCCGTACTTAATACGCTTGAGAAGTACCCTTTAAACACAACAGAAAACAAAGAACCGATCAAAGCATACGATCTATTGAATATAAGTGAAATGAAACATATACAACTCACACATATAAGCATTGTGAAACAATACAAACATATGGGAGAAAGGTTCAAACACTTTATTAGATAGAAGAAGGAATTAAAACCATTGGTGTCTGATTCAAAGCCATTCCTTTAGCTTGGATCCCATCCACATCACATCAAAAGCATGACAAACTTGTAGCATTACAATACTTGCTTCAAAGCCAAATCTCATAGCAGCATTATCTCCTTACAATTCAACCTAATCCAACCCCTGATCACTTAGATGAGTGGTCAATTTATAGGAAGGTGAAGGAGGTTTTGTCATAAATGGTGACATTGACTGACCTTCGATACTTAGTATTAGTTCCATGGAGGAAGGGATGAGAGGACATGATGCACCTTAACTCATTCCTCATCCATTTTCGAGCTCATAGGAGTTGATAAGTGAGGGAACCTTATAGATGACTCCAAAAGATAAGAATATTCCCCAAAACCTATGTGAATTTCGCTCATTCTCTCCTAGCGCAGGTGAAAGGAATCCTAAGTGCTCTAGAGTCTGTTTCTGGATGTCCTCAAGTCATGAAACTGTCTGGGAAGGAGGCATTCAAAGGGTTGACTTGTTTAGGGCATGAAGCAACTGAAATTAGGGTTTGATGAGACCTAAAACACTGATTTGGATGTTGGGATTGATGTGCCCAAATGGATCTATAACACTAGAGAGAAAAATGAGGCTCTTTTCATTAGAGCTAAACAATCAAATCCCATGGCCCTAATCAACACCATAATTTGATTCCAAATGAACCTCAGCTAGCACCTAGATATCTTGTTGCCAAAGAGCAAGAAATTTCATATTTTGAGGATATGTTTAGGCTACTAGGAGATGATAGTATATTCCTGCCTAAGAAGATGGAACACACTGCGACACAGCTTGAAGATAAGAGAATATCACTACCCTCAAAGGTTGAGAGAGGCACTCAACAGGACACCTATGTATAAGCAATCAATGTGAAGGTTGAAGGTCAATTGAATAGGCCTAAAACTCAGTCCACCACTACTCCTAGGGATGCTAGAAGGGAGGAAAGGAGAAGAAGAAAAGAGGAAGTGGGAAGAGATAGAAAAGAAAGTAGGTTTCTATGAACAAGAATAAGAGACCATAGCAGAGGCATGGGATGTCAGAGAGGCTACCAGAGCCATGAAGGACATGGACATTGACTAAGTTGCTCAGAGGATGAACAATGCTTTCAGTAGGGGGTGATGATGAGCCTCATCATTGGGTAATTATATGGGCCTTAATTCACCTCCTAGATTAGTCAAACCAACTATTCGCATAACTTATTGCATACTTTTGATTATATTTTGTTTATGAGATGAGTTAGAGTTGGATATTTTTCTTTGTGGTCTAATGTGCATTGAATGCAGGATTAAAGGATAAAATCAAGGAATTTTGGCAAAGTCCTCGGTCAAAACTCGAATGGGAAAAGGGAGAGGAATTATAGGAGGTAAATCCTCCTCATTTACTACCCCTCCATTCGAATATTCCTCCATCAGATCAGAGTGCAAACAGGAAAATCATGAGGACTAGAAGGCAGCTGAGCAAGTGAAAGACAAAGCACCATTTTATCTCGAGTTTGGAAGCTGAGCTAAGGAAGTAGTTGGAGACTTCAAATGTATAATATATAGCCCTAGGACCTCAGTAGGATTCATATTTTTTATTGTAAAAAATACCCTATTTTCGAGCTGCAAGACTTGTGACAATTTTGGATGTAATCCATTATTTTGATAATAATGATTATTTTTGTTTTGAGCTAGCATTGAGTTAACTCAGAGGGATGAATCTTTTGGGTTAGGGCCCAACCCTAGTAGCCAAGGCTCCTATTTATTGTACATGTATGTTAGCATAGATTCATAGTTTAATTGTTGATTTGCTTAAGTAGCTGCATTTCCATTACAACAGTGTAGATTAGATTAGTTGTATGTTAGTTTACTTCCATTTGTGCCTTATTTCATTATATGTTAGCAAGAAGAAAAATGATCACCATAAGGTTGTCAACAGTTGTCTCGGCCTCACTTCCTCCCTTTGGGACCATGACTTGAGGAAGAGACCCTTCAACAACCCCAAAAACACATATTTCTAGTTCTTGCATGAGCTTTGGAGTTTGTTGTCTTCACTCAGTATTTGGTTCATTTCATTGTCATATTTTTCCATTACTCCATTTCTAAGATAAGATCTCACTTATGCTTTCATTCTCTTTAGCACTCTCTTCATGCATAATGTAGACAATTGATTCATGCTTTTCTAGTTTATGAAAATGTATCTTGTTTCATAGTTCTTTGGAAACACATATGTTTTAAGCACATTAGGTACTTTAGGAGGAGACCCATACTTCATCACCAGCATCCACCTTCCACCTAATCAACCCTAACCATCTCGTGTTCCACCATCACCCTCACTAGTTTTTGTCATTTTTTATTGAAGTTCCCCTAGATACATTGAGTGAATCTAGCCATCTCTAATCTTGGATATTGACTCCTGAGTGTTCCTAGACCTTATAACACCCCATCTCACTCATCACACACCTTTTCTAAGATTCCCAACACCTCCAACACCTCACAATTATCTCTCGGCTGTGTCCTGTAGGTTTCTGTAATTCCTACAAGATCATCCTGTAGGTTTCTAGTACATCCTGTAGGTTTTCCTGAAATAACCTGTTTTGAGGCTGAATTGATGGGGAACCTCTAGGAATTCACAAAAATCCTCTTAGGACCCTTCCACACCATCCAACCACTCCATAAGCCTTTATCCATCCTCAATCAACTTCCATCCACCTGTCACAACCACAAGAACAATTAATTTGCATACTTGATTTTGCCTAAAAAAGCCAAAAAAGGTGAAAACAAATTTAGTTTAGTTTTCTTTCTTACACATTAGTATGGTTGATGCTCTTTACTTTTGTAGCTTATATAGTAGCATGAGGTTAGTGTTGATTTAGAAATTCTTCTTAGCATAGTTTTTTAAATGGTTAATTAGGATATTGTGTGATTTAACATTACATGTTTTTTTCTTCATTACTGCCATAGAGTAGCTTTCTTAGAATAGATTTTCTCTTCTTCCATCAAAGAATAAAGCTTCTTCTGACTCTATAGAAGTTTGGCTTGGAACCCTTGGGGTCTCTCACCAGATGAATAGTGACAATAGGCAGGACCTTCACTTTTACTTGTGCATATAGCACTGTCACCTCCAAGTTTGTACAAACCCCGGGTTGATAAGTAAAGCTGGTAGCCTAGGAGTTGCAGCATCCTTATTGCAATACTAGTGCTCATCAAAGATATCTTCAAAATGACCATCCACGACATGCACTGTAAAAGGTTGTGCGTCAGGCAATCCCTCCTCTAAATTAGTGGGATCCTCCCCTATTTTGATGCATGACAGATGGTCTGGTCCCACGTTCAGTCATCCAGGTTTCGCAATAACTTCAAAATCATACTCCTGGAACAATAAAAACCACCTGCAGACCCCCCCCCCAACATAGGCTTATTGACCAAGTACTTCAATGTGGAATGATCCGTATACATCTTAAAATGGCCACCCATCAAGTACTGCCTAAACTTCTAGAGCATGTATACCATGGCTAACCCTTTGCGCTCGATGGTGGAATAGTTCTTCTTTGCCTTGGATAACCTTATGCTTGCAAACGCTATAGGATGGTCTAAGTCATCTCCACCAGCTTATCTCAGTACTGCTCCTTGTTGGATACCTATACCAATAGGTTTCATATTTCATGATTGGCAAATTCAAATGCCAAATATGCTCTGCTTTGCTGATACAAAGATCCATATTTCCAAACAAGGCAGGTGTGTAATGCCTTCATGTTTACTAAATTTTGATGGATGGTCCAACGTATAATCTGGATCATGCCATGTTTCAATTTTCTGTTGTAGAATAAAGAAAGAAGTCTGTCCAAACTGTTTAATCTTGGCAGACCAATAGTTAGGTAGAGAAACTAAGGTTCCCAACTGCTTAATATAGGGCCTTGGAAGCAATAAAGGTAGTGCTAGATAGGCAATCAAAAGAAAAAGCCAATGGAAAAGAAAAGGCACATAAGGGTCTGCAAGTCCAAGTGCACCCTCCAAGAAGAAACAAAAAATGTTAGGCAAGTAGATGGGTAGGTAGATGGGGTTGCAGAAGTGATGTTCCTTTCTAACTGAATCTTGCTGGTCAAATACAAGGAAAGCAACACAATGGAGCATGTCTAACTTCCCTCCTTTCATGGTTTTACACTCATAACTAATATCCCTACACCAGTTGTGCTTATGAAAGAATTCAAGGTTTTATGTTGGTTCTTGTTTCCTTAAGAGCCACATTTCTTGTTCAAAATTCTTTTCATTTTGATCTACTCCCTAAGCTAAGTTGTTTTCAAATAAACTTAGTGATATCACTCCTCACTCACCCTCTCCCTCCATATTAACCCTTAACTTCTATTATCTAATTCCCTATGTCACCCTTTCCCTACTATTATAACACCATGGTGTATAAACCCCAAGCATTCTATAAATATCCCCCCTTGGCATTATAGCCATATGATTCACTACTAGGGAATTAAATTGACATCTGGTTAGTTTAAGAACCCAAGCCTTACCTCTTTGTCTCCCTCAGAATTCATTTACCCATTCAACCCTCCATTTTCCTAAGAAACCTTGGAAAAAACCCATTTGCACCCTTAGACCCGCTCAAAAGGCAAAAATGCGTGGAAAACCCACTTTTTCCACCTTATCCTAAGTTTGGGACCTATGTGTGCTTTTATACAGAATTACATGAAAAACCCACTTATCCTAAGTTTCTTAAGCCATGCGCGATTTTGCAAAGAAATATGTTGAAAAACCATTTTTTCCGACTTATCCTAAGTTTCGGAGCAATATGCCACTTTATAAAGAAATACACGAAAAAACCATAAAAACCCGTTAATATTTCCGAGGGTCTCGCCGGGCACAAATCCCATGAAAAATAATTTTTTATTACCCGCCCGACGCTGTATCGTCCGCACAGTTCATCAACCCATCGACCGTCCGATCGGGCGCTTTTCATCCAACGGCTCACGTGGATATCGGACCGGCCCCGACGTCCGAAAGATATCGTCCGATATCTGTCAGAGGCTAACGTCAGCCTCGGCCACGCGTCGCCCCCATAGCGTATCGGAGCCCCCTCTGACAGATTCCCTTCCGTATCATAAGCGGTGTGATATGATACCGCCTGCCAGCGTCACTGCCAGCATCATCGCCGCGTCCGCACCCCCGTCCGCCATTTCTCCACCTGTCTGCCACCTCACCACCCTCGTGGACCACTCATAAGCCACCATGTCACCTGATGACGTCATGCTGACGTCATCCGACCCTGACCCACCCAATGACGTCATGTGACGTCATCCAAAAAAAGGCGCCAATATCCCAAAAATCCATATTTTGGCCAATTTTTTGCGTTTTTTGCACTTTTGACAAAAACTTCTGTTGCACCTTCTGCATGCATTTTATGTCCAAATTTGCACCAACCTACTGAATTCGACCTGGATACCTTCGGCACGCCTACCCACCTGCATTTGTGACCCGGACCGTCAAGTTCACTAGGTATTTATCCCTGTGAATCCTCTTTGCACCTGATTTCGTCTGCAATAGCTGAAAATTCACTTAAAACACTGAAAAAACACATAATTCACCAACAAATTCCTTGCGCCCAGTTCCCATTTGAAGTGGGGAGCTCTAAGTTCACTAGCTAAGCCTTGTTACCCAAGCTTTCTCATAACCTGCATTTTGTTCACGTAGTCGTGAACAGGGAAATCGAAGATACACCTAATTACTAAGAAAAGGTCTGTTAAAGACAAGTATTTGCCTTCTCAAGTGCTGTGTGCAGTATTTCAATTGCTGCCATTGACCATTCTGCCCTCTGTTTCTCAATTCACCTCTTCTTCCAACAAATACTTTTTTCTGTTACTCAGCACAAGTAACACTAATTTACATACAAAACAGAGTTCTTAAGTAACCATGGAAACTCCAATAGCACCTGTAGCCCTCAATATTGCCCCTTTGAATGCCCCTCGGAGAGAATTGGAGTGGCAAGCTTTAGCAGACTTGGATTACTAAATTGCAGAAGAATTCCTATCACAAAGCAAATTCCACCTCCACCTGCTAAATGAATTAAAGGCCAAACATGTAGCTGGAACAGATATATTGGGCATTTGGGATTCCTTCCTCCCAATCTTCAAGCTTCCTTAGGTCAACCAATTCCTTGACCTAATTCACCTATGTGTTGAATGTTATGATCCCACTCAGAGAGTTGTGCTTGACCCTTCAGGCTCAGTTGTGTTCTACATCACCCCTGAGGCCATCAGAGAGATGCTGCAATTCAAGACGGAGAAGAAATTGGTTCCCCTATCTTTGTTTGATCTGATAAACCAAGGAGCTAAGATGTTGACAGATGCTCAGATCATAAAGCTGAACCAACTATTTATTAACTCTGATATTGTGCAATACCCTCCTATTTTTCATGGCTACCTCAACCCATTGGGTAGGGTCCTTGCAGATATGATCAGTCCCATCCTGGGTTATAACTCAACTTAGCATATTGATGAAACTGTACTAGTAATGATGCTCATGTTTTCCCCTGGCAAAGCTCCAATCTGCTATGACTATGCCACCTACATATCAGACAAAATGCATGAGCAATTTATGAACTTATCAAGGGAAAGGTGTTTAGATACTCCTCCTATATCCACCACCTAATTTTATACTATCAACATGAGAAATTCCCTTTTGGTGTGAAAAGAGTGGATGCACAAGGAAACCCAAGGTTAGTAGTGTATTGGGCCTCAGTTTTTCACTGCAGAGCCTATTCTCCATACACTTACTGTGAGTTTATTTACCATTTCATCCACCCGGCCATGTCTCTGTTCATGAGCTCACCTCCTCCAAGACTAACAGATGAGATGCAGAGGGTCCTTTAGTTGTCCAAAGTATACAGCATTGGGGATTGGTATTTTTACCAAAACTACACCGTTATCAGAATATATGGTTGTGAGTTACCCCCATATAGACTGCCCAAGTATGTGCCCATGAGATTGTTTGCCCTTGAATACTTCAGGCAATTTGGGAATGCTGATGTAAAGAACTTCTCAGGCAAAGGCAAGAAGGCACAGCTGAAAGTGAAAAACCAATTGGGCCACTTTGTTTTGAACGAAAGGGAGGAAGCCTGGCAAGAGGCTGACAGAATGCTAGAAATCCTGGGCCTAAAGACTAGTTTCCTCTGGAAACCTTATGACCCCAATCACTTCGTAACCTTAAGAAGGGTCAAATATAGGCTGTCCAGTTATGACCATGTAAGGTTGCCTCACATAGAACAATATGCAAATCAATCAAAATGGAAGAGAGGCACACTAGAGGAACCTATTACACAAGAAGAACTAAATGAGAGAGCAAGAAGAAATCTCCTTAAGATGGCTGACCTGGAACTTCCTCCACAAGTATTCTCTCTTCCAAGCCCTCAAGTAGGAGCAGCTGCCTCATCCTCCACAGCACATCAAGAGGCAGTCAAAACTACAAATCAAGCCTCCAGTACAGGCAAGGAAAAAGAGATGGAGCAAGAACAGGTACAGCAAGAGCAGGTACAACAAGAACAGGTTCAACAACAAGAACAGGTTCAGCAACAAGAACAGATACATCAGCAACAAAAGGAGCAGCCAGAGCAAAAAGAGAAAATAGCAGAGGCCCCAATGGTCACTGAACAGCAACCAACTCAAATGGTGCCTCCCAGGCAAGAATCAAGAATTGATGCTTCAGTCCTCCAAACCCCACAAAGAGAGGACATAAGCAGGAAAAGGGACAGAGAGACTCCCCTCACTACATCAACAACTCAAGGGGAGAAGAAGCAAAGGTTAAATCTGTTTTCAGAGGAAGAAATGCCAATAGGGCAATCTTCGGGTATGGGCCTGCCTAGCATGGAGGCCTCAGCAAGTTCCTTCCAGCAGGAACAAGAGAGGGCAGCAGGAGGAGAAGTTAGCTCCTCAAGCCAACAAAGAGGAGGTGAACAGAGCATCAAGCAGCAGTTCAAGGATATTAAGAAGAGAAATGAACCCATAAGGCTGCAATTATACAATCATTTGTTGAAAATGGATCCCATCAACCAGCAAAGACTCATGTCTGCCTATGATGTCCATAAGGGAAAAATGATCATGAGCCATTTCATGCCAGCCGTGCAGTAGCCACAGTTAGCTGCAGATTATATCAGGACCAACCTTGAGGTCCTTGCCAAGGACATCCACCTGATGGAACAGATTGAACTACACAAGCAAATGGGTGAGATGGTGTATGCCTCCTTGGCAGACAAAACATTGGTAAACTACAGGCTAGAAAATAGCCTAAATAATACAACTTCACAACTTGAGTTGGAAAGGGCATCCTCTCAAGCAAAGGACAACAGGATCAAAGCTTTGGAGGACATCATAATAGAGCTTGGGCATGATCCTAAAGATGTCAAAGTAGTGCAGGAGCTACTGAAGCTAAGGGATGCTGATATGGCAGCACTAAGGAAAATAATAAAAATCCCAGCAACTCTTCATCCTCAAACTGAAGAAGTTGCCCAGCTTAGACAAGACAAGGATGTAGCAGCTATGCTAGTAACACTGTATAAACAGCTCATCCAGACACAAGAGAAGTTGGAGGAATCAGAGGCTGCACTTCAGGCAGCATTGCAATAAAAAGAGGCAGGCCAAACTTCACAGCCTCCTCCAGAAACAATCAATCTGGAGGAAGCTCCTCAAACCACTGCCCCTCCCAGTCAGCAAACACAGCAAGCAGCACCCTCCACCTCAGCACCAACAACAAAGCAAGCTGAAAGTCTTGATATGCAGAAGCTGAGAAATGAAATTCAAGTCTTGGAGGCCCAAATGTCAGAGCTGAATCAAGCCAAAGAAACACTGGCTAAGCTCAATGAAAAATATGACAAATCCAAGCAAAATGTGGCTAAAAGAGAAAGAGAGGTAAAGGCTCTCAAAAGAAGGATAAATGAGCTAGATAAAGAGCTCACACTGGACAAAGTAACAGCTGAGCTCAAGAGAATCCTATGGGCCAATATTGGCCAATCCATCACAGACCAGTGGGAATACATTGAGGCCATTTATGAGCAGATGGGGCTCATTGGAAAAGCACACAGGGAAATCCAAAGAGCAAGGGCATCTCTTGGCAGTATGCCTGAGGCTGCCACCAGAATGATTAATGTGCTAAATTACAGAACAAGTTCTCATCTTATCAAAATGGGAATTGCCAACAGGACTGAGACCATTTCAATGGTCAAAAGGGTCCTGACACTAAGGAACCTGGTATAGACCTTAGAGAGAAGAAGCCAGGATATGCAGGCAGACATTAATAAATTCTAGGACAAGTTCATGGAATTGCAGAACAAAGGTCTTCCTAGCTTGATGGAGCCCTCAGGAAGACTACTTTCACATGAAAAATATGCCAAGAGGGTCAACACCTTTGCTGCTAATCAGATTGCGGAAAAGGCCAGCACATCAACAGAAACAAGGCCAGCATCAGGACAAACCCTTTCCAACAGGGTGGAGAGATTATTCTTTATTATGAATGAAATTAATCACTTGTTTGATGAGCCTCCCAATTTTTATAAGTATACAGAGGCAGATGAGACCATACAGTCAATTTTGAGGCATCAATTGCCTACATAGGAAGTCTGGAATAATTTGATACAATTACTGCTAAACCAAAGCCAGTAATTATGTTTTTTTCCATTTGAAATATATAAATTATCATGCACAGGAAAATATGGATATATCAGCATGTATGCAGAGAGAGGCTAAGCCAACTCAGCACAACCATCCGGCCACCACAGGAGCACTGGCAGTCACAAGTGACAGGGCCGAAAAGCTACAGGAGGATAGAGCTGCACAGACACGTCATTCAACAGTTATAACAAAGCATTCAACCGACTCAGTGAGCTCCAAAGGTCGAAATCTTCTGACACGAGTAAAGAGCATTTATGTTGTATTAAAGGCTGTAATAACTTCTTATCTACTATTTCTGTACGAGTTAATAAAGATATTTTATTTCTCAGATGACTCAATGCCTGAGATATTTTGTATGAAACATTTCTATATATTCCCCCTCGCATGAGTTAGTAGGGGTTGGATGTTGGAGATAATTGATATCTCTTCTATAGATCTTTTACTGTAAATTCTCAGAGAAGTAATACAAAGGCGGTGGAATTTCTAAAGCTCTGTGTTGTCTTGATGCATTGTGGTGTTTAGCTGAATGTTACAGGATTCCTGCGTATTTCATAACACAATAAGTTTTCCTTACAACTCTTTGTTATGTGTTTCATTGTCTTTCTTCTCTCTTACATGTTCCTGCGCTTTATAGTTAATGGCAAAGAAAAAGAATAGTTCTAGGATTTAATCACTGATTAACCTGAACTCAATCTAAGCTATTATAAATGTTTTTTCTTTAGTTATAGTAATGAAGGTGTAATTCTTAATTGCTACCCTTTCACACTATATCTTTCATAGTGATTATTGTTTCAGGAATTCAAGTTTTCTCCTGAGGAATACATCTCTTTCTCACACCCCAGCTTAGTGGAAAATTCTTAATTGCTTTTCACTAGTTGTTTACAATTCACCATCATAATTTTAAGTTTGTTTTATGAACTATTTAAATGGCCCTGTAATCCCATCTGCTCAAACTCAAGATTTCAACAACCAATAGCCACAGACTCCATTGCCCAATGGACTAACCTTATCTGCATATTTCCACTTTAGATACAGAAAGACATCCTTCTAACCAAACCTAAACCAAAACCCTCACTTCATAACTAGCCTAAAATCTCTACAGAACAGAGACAAACCTTAAAGAGAGAGCCCTCTCTGATTACAGTTGGGCTAGAAGCTGTAATCCAAAGATTGGTTAGTGGTTACCCCGGCCGTATTCCCTTGGGGGTCAAAGGGAAAACCTGGGTGTTAACATAATGGCGACTCCACTGGGGACTCTAGAGGATTTTCTAATTACTATATATCTCCTAAAGCTACACTTGAAACCTGAATATCAGTCAAGAAGCCTTCAAAACTGTTACTGTTCAAACACTAACAGCTTTAGGGAAGAGCTGATTCAGTCAATCTTCACACTAGCTTTCAGAAATATATAGCCATTTCAAAATCTTGTCTAGTCCTTGCAGATAGAAACTTTTTCCTAAAAAACTCAAAAGACTAGCTCAGAAACTGGCTCCCAAGAAGAATCTTCGGTACACTAGGGAAAATCCTGACCCAAATCCACCCCCTATCTTTGAAAATCCTAACACAATCTCTAAATTTGTTAAGAAACAGCAAGGGCCAGATAAGCTTGTTGACTTAAGTCCAGAGACAATTCACCCCAATCCCATCTCCACTCCAATCAAGGTTATTTTTCGGTCCACCCCCAACTCCCATAGTTCACCATCCACATCTCAAAGCCCCCCTCCCACATCTTCATCCACTGCACATACTCCCTTGACCAACACTCTAGGTTCTGCTATATCTGTTACCCCTGTGGTACCTATTGTTCCTTTTATCCCAGTTATCCTTGTCAATCCCCCAAACCTTGTGAATATGGATATGATATATGCACCGCTGCAATTACCTGCTAATCCTGCAGCTTTACCTCAGGATTACCAAGCCAAAATCTCATATTTTGACTCCACTAGCCCTTACTCTGCTATTCAACATGCCAAGAGGATGCAGGATCACTTTGAGAACTATGAGATAGATGATGATAGTGTGAGGATGAGAATCTTTGTCCAAAGCCTAATAGGTGATGTCCAAACTTGGTTTAGGTCACTTCCTATTAATACCATCACAACCCCTGATGAGCTTTACCAAGCCTTTACTAATAGATGGGAGAAAAAGAAATATCCCCTGCATATACTGGGTGAATATGACACTATCAAGAGAGGTCCTCAAGAGACCGTTCTAGAGTATTCTGCCAGATTCAATAATGTATACAATGCAATACCCCATAATTTGAGACCCCCCCGGATTTAGCACTATACAAATTCCCTGATGGATTTGACCCTGACATGGCATATCAATTGAAGGAAAGAGCCCCTGAAACCCTTGAAGATGCACAAAAGGTTGATGTCACAGTTGAGGCTAACCTAATTGCCAAGAGGAACAGGGAAAGATTGGAAAAAAGAGTCACCTACAAAGAGGAACCCTAAGCCTTTGACCATAAATTGGATGCAATACTCACTGGTATGAAGAGGCTGGGTGACAGAGTAGAGTTTGTGGAGAGAAAGTCATCATGGGAAGCACCACAAAATAACCCTGTCAGGAACCCAAATTTCAGGAGAAATCAAAACCCCAACGTTAGTAAAACCATGGTAGAATTGAGGCTTCTGTGATCAGTCATATTTATAAGAAAAGCTTCAGCGTAAAACACATGAGAAAGATCTTTGTCGACGCGTTTCGAACCAACCAGTGTGGTTCATCGTCAGGACAAGTTGAAGAAACAGAACCAGCATAGCATGTTAAATAGTCCGAGCAGAAATTCCAACGGCTAGTTTAACGGTTAATTTTGCCCGAAAAACCCTAGTCAAAAAATATATATTTTTTTAATATTATTATTGTTATCATAATTTTAATTAATATTATTATAATAATTATAAATTTATTTATAGAAAGAAACTAATTAGGTCCAGGTTATTAATTTCAGGATAAACAGAAATTAATTAATTAAAATAAATTGCAATATAATAAATATATTAATATTAATGTATAATTTCTATTTAATAATATAATCAATCAAAAATAAAATTAATTAATTTATAATATATTAATATATTGAAATCATATATATATGTCCTAATACAAATATTAGGTTTATACGTATTAATATTAATTAATATATTATATATGGGACTATAAATATTAATATTAATTAATTAATCTATAAATAACTCAATAAATAAAATTAATTTATTTATTAATTTACTAATATATTTAAATTAATATATATATGTCCTAATGAAATATTAGGTTGTGGTTATACCATATTAATATAAATTAATATATTTAAATGAGTAATTATAAATATATTAATAAATTAATTTATTTATTTATCAATATGTTTAAATTAATATATATAAGTCCTATAAAAAGTATTAGGTTGGGTTATACGTATTGATATCAATTAATATATTATATATGGGACTATAGATGTTAATAGTACTAAATGTATATAAATTTAAAATTATAATATTAGGAGTAGATCTTTAAAAAGTAATCTATTAACTTATTATTAATAATAAAACCTATAAAAGTAAGTTAATTTATTATTGAATTGTTATTTGATTTAATATTATTATTTTAATTATTGTTATAATATTATTAGAATAATTTATAAATAATTCTAAAGGGAACCCTAGATCGAAAGAGGAAGAGGAAGGATCGGAAGGCACTAAGGAGAACGACGCAAGCTTAAGAACAAAGGGGCGGGGGGCAGGGGGGGAGAAACACTAAGAAGATAGGGCGGGGATCCAACACCTACTTACCTTCTAGCCATCATCTCTGTTGAGATTGTTAGGCCTCTTTTCAATTTCTAAAGCTTCCCTCAACTTACGATGATGGAATTGAGCCACCTTGGCAATAACTTTGGCCTCCTCAATACATACGTGATGACTAGTCTTGTCCACATGCTCCGCTAAGGCCGAAGACTTTGTTCTCCCATGTCTCAGGTCAGCTGCATGCTCGCAGATTCTTTGCTGAATGGAGCGCCCTGTTTCTCCTATATAGGGCGTCCCACAAGAGCAAGGAATCATATACACACCCTTCATGTCCATAGGGTTAACAGGATCTTTTACCGACCGAAGGGAATTACGAATGGTTTTGAGGGGTCTGAAGGTTGAGGGAATATCAAACCTACTGAGGATTCGAGCTATCTTATCTGTGGTCCCCTGGATATAGGGAATATTGACACCTAGATGGCGCTCCTTAGGTTCTTTCTTCTTAAGCGCATTTCTGGAGGCTTTAAGGAAAGCTTTTCGACCTAGGTGGCCAATCTGTTTATGGAAGATTTCGAGGCCAAAGCTCTAACCTCGGCGCGTCTCCCTCCGAAGCTTTGGAAAAGGTATGTAGATGACACTAATGTCATCTGGTCCCATGGCCATGAAGAGCTTGATCATTTCCTCAATCACCTTAATAGCCAGTCCTCAGCTATTAAGTTCACCATGGAAAAAGAGGTCAATGGCAGCCTCCCTTTTCTTGATATTCTTATTTCTAAGAAGGAGGACGGATCTCTCTCCCACTCTGTGTTCCGCAAGAAAACGCACACGGAGCAGTATCTTCATGCTGATTCCCACCATTTCCCTGCTCAGAAGATGGGAGTTCTGAACACCTTGGCCACTCGTGCCCTCAGGATTTCAGATAATGAGAGCCTGGAGAAAGAGAGATCCCACCTCCTTGATGTCTTTGTGGAAAACGGATATAGTAGGCACCTAGGTCGAAAAGCTTTCCTTAAAGCCTCCAGAAATGCGCTTAAGAAGAAAGAACCTAAGGAGCGCCATCTAGGTTTCAATATTCCCTATATCCAGGGGACCACAGATAAGATAGCTCGAATCCTCAGTAGGTTTGATATTCCCTCAACCTTCAGACCCCTCAAAACCATTCGTAATTCCCTTCGGTCGGTAAAAGATCCTGTTAACCCTATGGACATGAAGGGTGTGTATATGATTCCTTGCTCTTGTGGGACGCCCTATATAGGAGAAACAGGGCGCTCCATTCAGCAAAGAATCTGCGAGCATGCAGCTGACCTGAGACATGGGAGAACAAAGTCTTCGGCCTTAGCGGAGCATGTGGACAAGACTAGTCATCACGTATGTATTGAGGAGGCCAAAGTTATAGCCAAGGTGGCTCAATTCCATCATCGTAAGTTGAGGGAAGCTTTAGAAATTGAAAAGAGGCCTAACAATCTCAATAGAGATGATGGCTGGAAGGTAAGTAGGTGTTGGATCCCCGCCCTGTCTTCTTAGTGTTTCTCCCCCCCTCCCCCACGCCCCTTTGTTCTTAAGCTTGCGTCGTTCTCCTTAGTGCCTTCCGATCCTTCCTCTTCCTCTTTCGATCTAGGGTTCCCTTTAGAATTATTTATAAATTATTCTAATAATATTATAACAATAATTAAAATAATAATATTAAATCAAATAACAATTCAATAATAAATTAACTTACTTTTATAGGTTTTATTATTAATAATAAATTAATAGATTACTTTTTAAAGATCTACTCCTAATATTATAATTTTAAATTTATATACATTTAGTACTATTAACATCTATAGTCCCATATATAATATATTAATTGATATCAATACGTATAACCCAACCTAATACTTTTTATAGGACTTATATATATTAATTTAAACATATTGATAAATAAATAAATTAATTTATTAATATATTTATAATTACTCATTTAAATATATTAATTTATATTAATATGGTATAACCACAACCTAATATTTCATTAGGACATATATATATTAATTTAAATATATTAGTAAATTAATAAATAAATTAATTTTATTTATTGAGTTATTTATAGATTAATTAATTAATATTAATATTTATAGTCCCATATATAATATATTAATTAATATTAATACGTATAAACCTAATATTTGTATTAGGACATATATATATGAATTAAATATATTAATAAATTATAATGAAATAAATTATTTTTATTTATTGTTGATTTATTTATTAATATAAATTAATACATATAATATTTAATTTATATATATTGCAATATTATTTTAAATTAATTAATTTCTGATTATCCATGAAATTATATAACCTGGACCTAATTTAGCTTCTTTCTATAAAATAAATTATAAATAAATTATAATAATATTAATTACAATTATGATAACAATAATAATAATAGTAATATATTTTTTGACTAGGGTCTTTCGGGCAAAATTAACCGTTAAACTAGCCGTTGGAATTTCTGCTCGGACTATTTAACATGCTATGTTGGTTCTGTTTCTTCAACTTGTCCTGACGATGAACCACACTGGTTGGTTCGAAACGCGTCGACAAAGATCTTTCTCATGTGATTTACGCTGAAGCTTTTCTTATAAATACTTTGGTTATTTTAGTACTTACATTGTTGTCTCATCTTATTCGAATACTCTGTAGGACATTAGACATACCATTCTTATTTTCCTTGTTTATAGCAACCATCACCCTCGTGTGGAATACTCCGCTAGACACTGTACGTGTTTTCCCTTGCACTTTGTTTTTAACAACTGCCACATCTGCTATGGAATATTCCATTGGATGCTAGACAGACCCTTGTTGTTTTCACATGTGCCTCTCCCTGGGTGGTATTACTACCTCTCATCTAAAGGCTCACTTTTACCCTCTCCCTTACAGTAAGAGAACCCAGACACAAAGTTACATTATGGACTCACCAGGAATACTCACCGGACTTTATTGAAGTTACAAACATAATACTCTCATGTATTAAACAACAAGAGCTAAGGAAAATATTTAAGATAATGGAAACCGGGCCATTGTACCGGATGAGACTTCTACACCAAATTATGTGAGGTCTAGTTGGGACTTCATACTAGGGAGATCCCCTGAATGTTGGTGGGTCTAGTACTGTCAACATTTCTGGCACTAGAAGGAGGGCCGCTAGTAGTTTATGGCTGAATGTCCTCTCAACACGAATCATCTATCATCTGGTCAAGTCAGTAATAGAAACTCCCTCTCTCCCATGTACAACTCTAAAGTTGGTCACTCCTCACCTCCTAGAATCGAACAAGAAATTCCATATCATCACATCCGTGTTGTCCATCCAATCACCCGTCAATTTTCTAAAGCTATTGGACTGATTCAAGGAGTACACACTCTTCCCTCTTCATAGAAAAATCAAAAGACTACACCCACATGAGTGGTAGTATCTTCTGTTGAAGAAGTAATCCTCACCACTCTTGAAGAGTTGGCAAAAGCTATTGAGAATGAAGAGGAACCTCCTTTTTCCTAGAAGGAGAAGAAGATAACAACTTACTCTTGGGCTCAGGTTCTAGCGGAAGAACCATAGGGGAAGGAAGCGGAGGAGGAAAAGGTGAAGAAAAACCAACATATATGGTCGATCAAAATCTAGAATGGATGACAGAATACCCGTTGGCACTCCTGGGTGTCTTGCATAAGATTCCAAGACACACAGAGAAATTGTTAACAAAGTATGACCCTGAAAAAATAGTGAAGCTAGAAGATCATCTAAACACATGCTACCTACATCTGCAGACACTCGTGGTACATTACAATGATGTTGCATGTAGACTTTTTCCATGTACCTTGGATGGAAGAGAAACTGTATGGTACATCAGCCTTCCTGTCAACTCCATTCAGAACTAGGGGGTGTTCAAGAGAATTTTCCTTGAGAAGTTTGATGAGGAGAAAAATCCTGCCATGTTGTTAAAAGAGTTGGGTAGTATCAAGATGAAACAAAAGAAAAAGTGAAAGATTTTAACTGGAGGTTTAACCATATCTTGAACAAGTTCATTGCATACACCAAACCTCATGACTCCATCACAATTGACTACTACACATCTGCATTGTTGACCAACATTGAGCAGTTCGTCAAGCGAGCTGCAAAACCAACGCTTTTGGAAAATTTTCAAGAGGCAATTGATGTGGAGAAAGACCTGTGTGCTGTTGGAGTCATTGTAGACAACGAACCAACTAATAAATCCAAAGACATGGGAAGGAGGTCTCAGGCTATTGTGAGTAAAGAAAAAGAAAAGGAAGTAAGTGAAATCAAAAACCTTAGTCGTCTCATAAAGTCATTGACAACTGAAGTTTCCAAACTCAAGCAGCGAACAAGCGAGACAACTGTGAGCAACAGACCTCCCTGATTTGCATAGAGGAATAACTCAAATTCAAGCAGCAATAGTCACCTACTGAACACTACACAGAGTGCTAACCTTGTGTTCAACATGGGTGCAAACACGACAGGTCATTATTTCAAGTTCCATGACGAACAAAATTCAAAGAGGACTTGCACAGGTTGGAACTAAGGAATGAGTGCACTGGCTACACAGTTGGCTGATCAATGTATGGCCAGTGAGTAGGCTGAGTTTGAGAATGAAGACCAGGAGGAAGTTGTTGCTTTTGATAAAGCTCTAAGTGTTAGGCATGTAATCAACATGTATCAATGTCTTAATGCTGCCTAGAAGAGTACCACTGAGAATGAGCCGCCGAGTGACCATTCGACCCCAAAGAAGAAAAATGGATACAGTTTGAGGAATCAAGGGCCCCCCACTATTTTTGAGATACCGAGAGAAAAAGTAGGAAAACATCTACTCAGAACAGTGGATCCACTAGTCATCTCAATACAAAAAACACAAGTCAAGTTCGGGAAGATAGCTAGAGCTAAAAGTACGTCCGTGAGCAGCAAAGAAAAAGCCAGCCCACTAGACAACATGAACACAAGTCTACCCCCAGACAAATCAGTGAGCCTTCTCACTCTAAATTATAACATTATTGAAGATATGAAAAAGGCTCATGTGGAAATATCTCTTTATGCGTTAGCTCACGGGTCAGCGGGATATTCTTTTGCGAGCACTGGGGAAAACCTCCATAGATAGTGTTGCCTCTTCCATCAAGGGACCAAGCAAGTCTGCGAGATCACTCACATCCATGCTCAATGTAATTCACATGGAGGAAGCAAACTCACTCTGCCCACCATTTTTGTTATCATTTGAAATATTCAACTTCAATGTGCACAACCGTTCGGTTGATTCTGGCACGTCATTCAATGTCATGCCACTCTCCATCACTAAACAGATTAATGCGTAATGGAGTAGTACAACCACACATATCATCCAACTTGACTGAACATGTGTGCCAACCATTGGTGAACTCTGGGATGTGATAATCTAGTTATCATCCAATGGATGAGTTCATCAGTGCATTAACATTGTAGTTATGGACATCCGAGAAGCATATGGTTTATTACTCAGCAGAGACTGGCCCAACAAGTTGCAAGGATATTTTGCCACATATTGGTCACACTTATGGTTTCCGCACAAGAAAAGAAGCGACCAGATCTAGGTGTTGTAAGAGAGATATATGAAACATAACATTACTCCCTTGAATGGTCAAAATGAACCATTTCCTTTCATAGAACTTCTATTCGACATTTGATTTTTTGAAATGAAGCTGGGCTATTATCTTTCACAGTTGAACCCCACCCCACCAGACACACAGTTGAGTCTCCTTCCTTTCCCAACTTACAAAAATGAAACCTGTACAGTACATTGCAATAGTAGTAGTGGTAGTGTTAGCAGTACTAGCATGACAAGAAGTCCTCTCCCAAATGACATGTGGACCTTGTATTTCGATGAATCCAAAGCATAGGATGGTTCTAGAGTTGGGTTTATCTTGATAGACCTAAGGCAAACGGAAAACTTAGTCTCAAGCTGCTTAGAGTTCGAGTGCATGAACAACACTGCCAAATATGAAGCACTTGTTTAGGATTTACAGAAAGCCATCAACCTCCATGTTGTTATATTGAAAGTGGTAGGTGATTCATAGATCATGGTACGTCAGGTATGTAACACAATACGCTGTGTTTCACCTCGTCTTAGGATTTACCAACAAGAGGTATGGAGACTTATCTCTAACTTCCAAGCTTTCAATATCATCTCTGTACCAAGAATATGTAAAGCAACTGTAGATGCTCTGGAAAATGCAGATGCTAAGATGACACCGCTTAGGGATAAATTTTTCGTTGAGATTTTATAGAAGCCATCCATCCCTAAAAACATCACTAATTTATGTGTTTTTGATGGTGATGAATAGATACTGCATTTCATGGAAAATGTTGACGTCTTTAAGGACGAAACAATAGATGAAGATGAGCATGAGTAGTCTCTGTAAGACACAACCGATGATTGTAAATGCAACCTCATCCCCAAGGGTGTGGTTTCACTCGAGAAGCTATATGATTTGTAGAACCACTTCCAGGGACCTAGGAGCACTAAAACCCATAGTTCCACACTGATGCATGAACAAAGTAAACTGGGAAAAGACAAAGATATGGAGTTCATGAATCTTGGTACATGTTGCACACCAGAAGAGTGAAAAGCCTTTGTTCGCCTATTCAGACAATACTGTGATGTACTCGTGTGGACGTGCGATGAATTGAAAACATATGGCACACAAATAATCAAACACATCATCCCAATCAAGGAAGGGGCCAAACTATTTCAGCAGAATATCAGGAAAGTACTTCCGTCCCTGGAGCCCCTTATTCAGAAAGAGTTGACTAAGCTGTTGGATGCTTAGATAATTTACAAATTTTGTCATTCTACATGGGTTTCAAACATAGTTCTTGTTAGAAAGAAGTCTGGGGATATCCTCCTATGCGTTGAATTCTAAAATATGAATTGTGCCTCAGAAAAAGACAATTAGCATATCCATGAAACACATCTCAAAGACAATATCTAGAGAAGAAATGTTTTCTCTGCTAGACAGTTTTTCAGGACATAAATAGACTAAAAACAACTTTTTGTACTAAGTGGGGTACGTTCGCTTATTGAAGAATGCCATTTGGGTTGGTAAAAGTAGGCACAAATTTTCAACACGCTACAAACATCGACTTTCGTGGGCTCATCGGACAGAGCGTGGTCGTCTACATTGATGACATAACACTTTTTTCCATAAAATGGTCAGACCAACTATGCCACCTCAAGAATATCTTTGAGTGATGTCACAAGTACGGGATATCCTTGAGTCCAAAGAAGATCATCTTTAAAGTGTTTGAGGGGAACCTCCTTGGCCACATCATCACTAAGGGTGGGATCAAGGTAGATCAAGACCGAGTCTAGACCATCACACAGATTCCTCATCCCCTGAATAAGAAAGCAATGCATTCCTTCTTTGGGAAGATCAACTTCTTTTGGAAGTTCATCTCAGATTATGCATAGATTGTCAAACCCATATAAGAGATGATCAATAAGGTTGCAGTTTATAGCTATGGGAAGAAGGAAAAGGATGTATTCACCCATATTAAGTAGACAATAGAAGAAGCACCTCTGATGTACAACCCAAGTTTCAATAAATATCTCTTGCCTTACACATTTTCTTTTGACACTTCACTTGCTGCAGTGCTCACTCAGAAGGATGAGATGAACAATGAATGTCCCATCTCCTTCATGAGCACGAGCTTGCAGGGACCCGAGCTCAACTATCCCATCACAGATAAGCAAGAATGTGCAGTATACAAGGTGGTGAAACACTTCAGACCCTACTCGCTAAAAAATTGTTGCATAGTCTTTGTGCCGCACCCAACAATCAGATCACTGCTTGTTTAACAAGAGGTGGGTAAAATACATGCAAACTGGATGACAAGACTACAAGGGTATGATCTGGATATCAATCCAATTCCCATCATCAAGGGTCACAGTCTCTATAGAATTGCAATAGAATTAGTGCACATGTAAGAGGAAAAAGAAGAGCTTGTTGGTTGGGAGAAATAAATTGACATGTACAATGTAGAGTGAGCACCCCCCGCTTCACAAGGTAACTCTTGGTACGAAGAAGTGCACCAATACCTTGAGCACAAAACCATGCCCTTTCACTTCTCTATGTGGAAGAAGAGGGAACTCTAACTGAATGCTTTATCATACTAGTTGGTGCATGGAGGGATTTACAGAAAGCACCACAATGGCATTTTTCTCAAGTGCCTGGAAGCATAGGATTCAAAGAGATTATTATGGGATCTGCATGACGAACCAGTCGAGGGTCACTTCGCAGTAACACATTAGTACATAAATTCATGAGAGCCAGTTTCTACTGGCCCACATTGTTCAAAGATGAACACGCTTATGCCCGCAAGTGCTCGGTTTGTCAACCATAGGCAGAACTCGAAGCTCAGCAACCCTGTTGCAGCTTGTTGCAGTGGACGAAACATTCCAACAGTGGGGCTTTGATATCATTGGATAAATTTTCCCACATTCATCAAAGGAACACTACTACATCTTGACTACTACAAATTACTTCACTTGGTGGACAAAGCAATTCCGCTCAAACAAGTGAATGACCAAGAAGTCATCAACTTCCTTCAGCAGAACATCATTTTGAGGTTTGGCATTCTTGCATCACTTGTTTTTGACAATAGAACTTACTTTTCTTCATTGAAACTTAATGATTTTGCATTACAATATGATATTGTGCTAAAACATTTTTCTAACTACTGCCCGCAGGGAAATGGTCTTGCCAAATCCATAACAAAATATCTCATTCGCATCATAAAAAGGACCATTTAATCTAAACAACGAAACTGACATTCCACTCTAGTGAATTCTCTACGGGATGACCACGTCATACCCAAAACCCATTTGAACACATCTCCATACTTCCTTGTATATGGAAAAGAAGCCATCCTCCCACTAAATCTACTTGCCTGCTCTATAGTTATCCCAAGAATCCCAAGGCAAGATGTGTTTATTGGTTCAATGTAGGATGGACATAGTACACAAGTTAGAGGAAGAACATATGAAATAAAAAGAAAAATTTACACTCCATCTAAATCGTATCAAGAGATGGTTTGATAGAAAGTTTGTAGGGAACACCAACTTTATTGTGGGAGACTTAGCCTTGAAGTGGGACAAGCCGCACAAGGACAAAGGAAAACATACGAAGTTTCAATCCTTGTGGATTGGTCCTTTCACGGTTAACGAAAAAATTAGCCAACACACGTACCATCTCCAATCACTTGATGGGAGGATTGACAACCTTCCTAATAATGGCCAAGATTTAAAATGTTATTTTCAATGATCTAGGGTAGTGCCCCACACTATGTACATAGCATGTTTATTGCTTGTTCTATTGTTTTTCTTTGTTGTTTTTACTTTGTTTTCCTCTTCTTTTCCGTTTAGTTTTGTTTTGTAAATAAGTGTTGTCTTGCACTGATCCGGATTTAAACAGGAACGCAAAAAAATACAGGGATAACCATATACACAAAGATGTAGCGGAAATAATACTTCATTTCATTAATGGAAAATACCGAAATATGCTTACAACCAGAAATGAAAATAAACCAGCTAGGACGATGGTAGCTTATCTCTGAGAAGAGATGTGCGGCTACATGTCTCTGAACTGTTCCGAACGTGTGTTACAATGAGGCTCGAAGGCCTATTTATTATTGAGAAACAATGGAAAACCCTTCACATTCCAAAACCGACCCTTAGAAGATGAAACGCCAAATTGTGGGCCCCGTTTTGGGTAAATTGGTACATCAATTTCCCGGGGTCGTAACTTTGGCATATGATCTCCGTTTGACACGTACGATAGCTCGTTAGAAAGATCTATCCGAGAGCACCACTTTGGGAAGGGAAACATCAGTCCATGGACCCATGTTGCTCCCACATTTCCCAAAAAACGTCGTTTAGGGCCTCAAAACGGTTCCGGAAGTTCAGGACCCGAAAAACTGCTAAAAATAGTAAGTTGTGCTACAATTAAGGAAACTGAAAATGCTGAGAGAAACAATGATGGGGCTCCAGATAGACTTGGCAGGTGGCCACCAATATCCACCGAGATCAGTCACTACACACATCTATTAGTCCCTCGCAACCTATGACGTTGTCTTTGCGCTGCCCTAATTGAGATGTGATCCATATTATTACCCAAGTTTCCCACTATTAACATGTTATTACCTGATTAATTAACTTATCTGTGTAATTCTAGTGATAATTCACAATATATCCAGCATTCATATAAGTGTGTGCGATAAACAAAATAGTATAAATGTATAGAATTAAATATATAAGAAGATGCACAAAAATTGGAATCAACTCCTCTTTATTATTCTTCATTCAAGGCTACAGACTCGACACCACCCTACACACTTAGCTGCAGGGGTCTGCGCACTTAGCTATGGACTCTACTAAGCCTCTACGCACTCAGCTGTAGAACCTCTTCCTACTACTACGACCTAATACACTTAGACTCTTACTCTATGATCGAACCATTAATATTCATCTATCTCCTTTTCATTATCTATCTTTACAACTTAGAGCCTCTCTCTATTTATACAATCCCATGGTCCACGGAAAATGGGTAGACTAACATGACATTACATTACATTACAAAACTTAGGGTGGACAACCCTATGACTCAACCTATACTTCGCGCTCTACAGCTGTAATTCCCTAAGTCTTACAAGACATTTGACCAAAACTTGGGCTTTGAGCCCCAAAACATGTTGTGGGGGGATCTAATGCCCAATAGCTTGCAGGAGGACCCTAATGTACAATTACTGGAGACAAAAGCACACTAGCTATAACAGCGTTATGATGATGTCAAAGGCATAGCATGAACCCTCGCGCTCACACAGAAATTGGAGAAGCTGTAGGACGCCAAGCAACTGAAAGAACAGGTGGATGCAGCGTTGCACAAGAAAGCATTGCTGAAGGCATGATTGAAGCCCTGGCTAGATGAGGCTTACACGGTGATAGCCTCTATTGAAGGAAAGCTTGCAACTTTGCAAGCAACTCAACAAAAGTTTCAGGCTGACAATTCAAGAGAAGTGACTGCGCAAATGGTTGAAGATGCAAAGCAAGTAGCCGCACAGTGCATTGTCGAGGTTACAATCATAAGGGTCGAGCTGGGAGGTCATCGCGCTAAGATCTCCGCACCTGCTGAGTGACTCAAAGGTAGTTTCGGGGCAAAAAACCCATGTTTTGGGTCAAATTTTGTAATCAAGTTGTAAAGTCTCCACATTTTGTGTTCGCGGTGCGCGAAGGTGTCATGAGTCATGATGATCTAGGTGGATATTGGTGGCCACCCACCAATTCCACTTGGATATCCACCATTGTTTCTTTCAAGTTTTCAGTTTCCTTAATTGTAGCACAATTTACTATTTTTAGCAGTTTTTCGGGTCCTGAACTTCCAGAGTCATTTTGAGGCCCTAAATGATGTTTTCTGGGAGAACTAGGAGCAATTATGGTCCATGGACCAATGTTTCTCTTTGAAAAGTTTTATTCCTCAGATAGATCTTTGTAATGAGGTATTGTGCATGTCAAACAGAGATCATATGCCAACGTTACAACCCCAGGAAGTTGATGTACCAATTTACCCAAAATAGGGCCCATAGTTTGGCGCTTCATCTCCTAGGGTTAAGTTTTTGGATGTTTAGGGTTTTCCATTATTTCTAAATAATAAATAGGCCTTTGATCTTCATTGTAAGATAGTTTATAGGCATGTAGCCACCACATCTCTTCTCAGAGATAAGTTACCATCGCCCTAGCTAGTTTATTTCCATTTCTGTTTGTAAGCATATTTCAATATTTTACAACAATGAAATGAAGTATTATTCTATTGCATATTTGTATGTATGGTTATATCTATAATTTTTTGTGTTCCTAGTTAAATCTAGATTAGTAGTATCAGAGCGGTCTGCTCTTTCTCTGTCTTTCTTTGCATGTCCCCAACAAGGTCGGGATATAAGGAGTCAAGGCTTGAATTGGTCGAACCTTTGCAAGAACAACCTCCCAAATCCTGACAGCCTCCCATGGGGGATGAAAAGAAAGATGAGGGGGCAGGAGATCCTATCAAACTCTTGCTCGAAGAGGCCCTTGAGTGACAAAGGAACACGATGATGGACAACTTTGCCAGATCCTTAAGCGGCTACCCAGGGGTGACACATCTACTTCCAACAGCTACTCTGGAAGCGCCACACCCTTTAAGGTACAGGTTAACTTTGACATTCCCATATTTGAGGGTCAGATAGACGTAGATGCCATAAATAAATGGTTAAATCTGCTAGAAGGGTATATTTCTGTTCATGATTTTTCCAGTCGGTAAAATATTACTTTCATTCTTCTCAAATCCACCCCCCACATCAAGGACTAGTGGGAAACCAACTATGGGTAGAAGGATGAAAGTACGGCCTCGCTATTTTCAGCCGCACCCCCTTAGAATTCATTCTGGGTTGCCATCAAGGAGTAGTACTACCTTGTTGGAAGCTATAAGGATCAATACATAAAGTGGACCACGCTGCAGTAGGGAAGGGACCAAGACGTGCCAGAGTTTACCAATGTTTTCCATACCTTTTGCACAAATTTGGGTATCAAGGATTCAAAGCAACATTTGGTACTCAAATACCATAGCTGCTTGCACAGGTAAATCCAGGAAGAAATAGAATTCCTAAACATCTCCTCGCTCAGCATGGCATACGAATATGCTGTCAAGATCAAGCAAAAGTTTAAATAGAAGAAGTGAGACTTTGGATCTACGAATCTAAAGCAAGGGAAAGGTGCCCCCAAACTGAAAAACAAAGGACAAACCCAAGGTGGGGTGGCCCAAGACAACCCATCAAAGCTACAAGCAAAGAACAGTGCCACAAAGCTGAAAAAGTACATGAGAAAGTGGTGTGAGTTCCATAAGAGCTCCACTCACAGCACAAGTGTCGGGCCAAGCACTCACTAGTGGCCAAGCTAAAGGTTTC
This sequence comes from Pinus taeda, assembly GCA_000404065.3. Taxonomy (NCBI): domain Eukaryota; kingdom Viridiplantae; phylum Streptophyta; class Pinopsida; order Pinales; family Pinaceae; genus Pinus; species Pinus taeda. The sequence goes on along the minus strand of APFE030007800.1, from coordinate 56,742 downwards.
AAAATTAGATGCATGTTTTGACTCTAAGTCAGAACATGACAACATGAATGACAAAGGGAAGCAGATTATTGATGTGGAGCCCAATGCCACCATTGCCACCACAAAGATCCAGAAGGAGGAACCCGAAGATCCAGAGGAGGAGGAGTGCCTCTTCCACTCCCAGATGTGGGTAAAGGGCTCCCCGTTACAGTTCATTGTTGACAGCGGGAGCCAAAAGAACCTCATTTCGGTAGAGGTTATGAACCGGTTGGGCTTACTGACCACAACAAATCCACAACTGTACACCATCTGGTGGCTTCACCAAGGACGAGATCTTCATGTGACCCAGCAGTGTCACCTTCCATCCAACATCAAGCCCTTCACGGATGAGGTATTGTGTGAAGTTTCTCCCCTTGATGTTTGTGATGTATTATTAAGCCAACCATACTTTTCAAAGCAGCATGATGTGTATCAATCAAGGCCTCATGCTATTATTGTTACTTTGGGAAATAAGTTGTACAAGATATCGAAGGTAGCACCACCTACTACCATCTCTTTGGTTACTACAAAACAATGCAGTAAGATCATTTCCAAAATCGGGAGATTTGTTTTCCTGATGATATGCCCTTAAGGAAAGAAGAATATGGTGGCCACGACCTCCAAACAAGACCCCTCCACATGACAACTACAGATGGACAAGGTCGTGGAGGAGTATGAAGACATCTTCACCTCCCCCACAGAGGTTCGTCTACACTGTCAGGTCAAGCACTCCATCGATCTAACTGTTGTGCAGGTAAATCCCCTCTGTGGACAGAGGTGATCCCACTGGCCTAAATGGGGTCTAGCAACAATCAAACAACGCTAACATGCAGGTTCCTAATTGCAAACTAAAGACTGATGATGAGGGCCTACCTCGAATCCAACGCTAGTAGTTGTAGAAGAGTCGTCGCTCCTGTTCTTTCACTCTAGCTGGTCACAATCCCCACGATCCGCGTGAAAGGACACCTGCACATGCAAAGAACGACACAAATACAAGAATAAAATCCAAGAGATGAAACTATATATCAGTCAGAAAGAATATAACTCAAACATCATCATAAAGACAATAAGAGTGGAACCATAATGATAGTCGTATATTATTATTGATAAACAAAGAAGAATATAACCAAGTTCTGACGTCAAATCCTCCTTTGGCTGGGTAATCAGCAACACATGCCTTGCCAAGCTTGTTGGGAATGGGGAACAAGCCTCTCTCTCCTTGGTTACTTGGACAAGGATCTTCTCATTAAAGATGTAGCCTTATGGGGATGAAGAAGACCTCTTGTAGCATGAGCTTAGCAATTCTCAAACTTTGGGACTTGGAATCTGGAGCTTGAAGAGTAGAATTACTAACTAGCTTGTCAAAGGAAAAAGGACAAGCTTATATAGAGAGGGGAGAAGGAGATAGGATCATCCACAAGATTCATGGGATTGGCCTTATCATTAGGAAGCTTCCATGAGAGGTGGAGAACTACTTCCCTTCTATGGAGATTCGAAGCCCAACTGAACTAACTCAAACTGGAATCAATTCATGAATAGGTTAGAAAGAACCTTCACAAGTTGGTTTGTTAAAAACTTTACCCAATTGGGTTGGCGCGAGTGCGACTCTGGGACAGAGCACCAGCTGGCATGCCCTCTTTGGAGGATTTCCCCCATTGGCACGAGTGGTACACTGTGGAAAAATGCCAATGGAAAAAGGGCCATTTTTATGGGTATTTTGTAGAAGGTGTCTTCAGGGCATATGAAGTACATACTCAAGGGGATACAATGCAGGTGTTTTCAGGTTATGTCACTTCTCATAGGTCCCGGAATAAGTCCTCCAAGGTGCAGGAGAAGGGGTAACAGGGACGGTGACAAATTACTATGTAACAGATGCCCCCTAAAGCATGAGGCCCAATGAGAGAGGGGTGAAATGCTTTACAAGAACATGGTCAACTGAAAGCACGGCCGCTGGAGAACCTGCACGAAGTACAACTGATATCTCAAGTACATGATATATGTGGTATGGGTGCAGCCATCCATAATAGAGTATATAAAAATCTGGATCCAAGGTATGGGCACAGCCATCCAGTAAGGATTGATAAAGAGACTCAAGCATGGTCACAACCATCCAGTGAATGAGTCATGTAATGATCATAATAATCCACAAAATCACAACCTACATCTCAACAGACAAAATCTAGGGTCTTGCGCTCCATCTCGACCCGAACAAAGTACAAGTTCAAGCATGCGAATATGGGAGTCGAAGTCGAACATGCAAGAACATCGTCTGATTACCAATCAGTGATGAAAACTGTTAAGAGACGTGAGAGGTACCACCAATAATGACAATGGTCCTCAAGGTACTATAGGTACAATCTATGGCATTCGATTCAGTGAGACAGCATCGAACACCCGTAGAATCATTCGATCACAGGCCAGTGATGAAAACCTCGTGTCGAAAACAAAGAACCTGCCATTGAGGCATGCAGACTCCAAGGCACATGAAGGGAGTCTCTGAGTCAACTTCTTGGATAATGAGCTGAAGTCGACAGGAAGTGACCTTGATTGAAGGTGGGCCATAATGTTTCCCACATCATCGACATGAGACAGAGAAGGATAAGATGTTTTGTGTGAGGTATGAGAGGGAGGTTGGGTATTCTACAAAGGTAAACTTCTCTTGAACATATCGACGTCACGAAAATAGATTTGGCAGTATTTGACATCAAATGATCAGGGGTCATGGTGACAAGGTAATGAGCAGATGAGAGGTCAAACAGGATAACCCAAACCCATGGAGGAAAGTGTAAAAACAAGATGAGATGTCCCCACCCAGACACGAATGCAGACAAGTGCCATGTTCAAGAGCGACACACTACCGACACGACAATAATTTTGGTTCCTTTTTCCCCACCATTTCTGGTGAGTACCCCAGTTACTTTTGGATGACAAGATTGATGGGGATAGCATATGCTTGGGCAGCATCATTTTGACGGAATCCGATGTCATTAAGTTTTAACGAGTCTGACAAAGGAAGAACTCATCGTATTTTCATGTTTAGAGAGTTTGAAAAGACAGCAGAAAAGGAAACTCCAGGGGTGTCCTTTTTCGTAAAGTTGTGTCTCTCGAGCTCGGAAAAGTATAAAAAAATGCTCAAAAGAACCGCTCGACCATTACGAGCGAGGAGTACTTTTCATGAATAGTGATTTTGATCCGAAAAAGTAAAAAAGCGATCGAAACCACATCTCTTCGTAACCGTTAACGAACCTAAAACAACAAGGGTCCGACGATCTTTTCATTTTTACATAGTCGGAAAAGAGTTTAAAGACGATCGCCTCTCATTCACATTTAATGAGTCGATAGGACCAACTTAGCATTCTTTTCACGTTTAGAGAGTCAGAAAAGAGCAAAAAGATGACTCCATTTTTATTCTCTTTAACGAGTCAAAAAGGGAAAAAATACTCGGCAATCTTTTCATATTTTACGAGTCAGAAAAGAGCTTAAAGGTGACTCGTCCTAGAGGAACGAGTGGTATAAAGGGTAGCGACTGGTTTCGGCAATGGTGGAATTGCTCAAAACATGTCATGGTTAAGAGGCTGGCTAACAAAACCACTCTTCACTGTGGTCCCTCAAGAAAGGAAAAACAACCAAGTGAAAGCATATGATCGGCCAAAGAGATGGTGGCAATGGAATGAAAAAAACCAAATCTCATCTAACAAAATTTAGCGGATAAAGACAGCAATCACCATATGTAAAATGGGTATGGGTTTATTTTAACACAAGCTTGAACCATGGAGAACTTTGCTTTGATTTGGTTTCATGTTTACACAAGCTTGAAACGAAAAACTATGCTTGTTATAAGTTCACATGCCCCCAGCATAATGACGCAAAATGAGGTACAGACAAGTGCCATGTTCAAGAGCGACATACTGCCGACACGACAATAATTCTGGTTCCTTTTTCCCCACCATTTCTGGCGAGTACCCAGGTTATTTTTGGATGACAAGATTGACGGGGATAGCATATGCTTGGGTGGCATCATTTTGACAGAATCCGATGTCATTAAGTTTTAACGAGTCTAACAAAGGAAGAACTCGACGTCTTTTCATGTTTAGAGAGTTTGAAAAGACAGTAGAAAAGGAAACTCCAGGGGTGTCCTTTTTTGTAAAGTTGTGTCTCTCGAGCCCAAAAAAGTATAAAACAATGCTCAAAAGAACCGTCCAACCATTACGATCAAGGAGTACTTTTCATGAATAGTGATTTCAATCCAAAAAAGTAAAAAAGTGATCGAAACCACGTCGCTTCATAACCGTTAACGAACCTGAAACGACAAGGGTCCAACGATCTTTTTATTTTTACACGGTCGGAAAAGAGTTTAAAGATGACCACCTCTCATTCACATTTAACGAGTCGAGAGGACCAACTCAGCATTCTTTTCACGTTTAGAGAGTCAGAAAAGAGCAAAAAGATGACTCCATTTTTATTCTCTTTAACGATTCAAAAAGGGAAAAAATACTCGGCAATCCTTTCATATTTTACGAGTCAGAAAAGAGCTTAAAGGTGACTCGTCCTAGAGGAACAAGTGGTATAAAGGGTAGCGACTGGTTCCGGCAATGGTGGAACTACTCAAAACATGTCATGGTTAAGAGGCTGGCTAACAAAACCGCTCTTCACTGCGGTCCCTCAACAAAGGAAAAACAACCAAGTGAAAGCATATGATCAGCCAAAGAGATGGTGGCAATGGAATGAAAACAACCAAGGCTCATCTAACAAAATTTAGTGGATAAAGACAGCAATCACGAGATGTAAAATGGGTATGGGTTCATTTTTACACAAGCTTGAACCATGGAGAACTTTGCTTGGATTCGGTTTCATGTTTACACAAGCTTGAAACGAAAAAATATGCTTGTTATAAGTTCGCATTCCCCCAGCATAATGACGCAAAACGAGGTACATGCCCCCCAAGCTTCATTGCATTCAACAAAGTGGATGGAATGAAGGTTCACTTTCAAGATCTTAGAAAGACACGACTTGTATTTTATGAGATCTTAATCAAAAGACTCAATTTGGAAAGGGAGTTGTTTCATTTTTTAATGAGGTTGACACAATAAAAGAACTATCCTCATAACCCTTGTTTCATGTTTTAACGAGCTTGACACAAGATCAGGAACTATGTTCGAGGATCCGTGTTTCATTTTTTAACGAGGTTGACACAGGAACAAACTATCCTCAGACCAAACCCAGTTTCATTTTTTAAGGAGCTTGACGTAGGAAAGCGAACTATGCTCTGACCAGACCTAGTTTCATTTTTTAAGGAGCTTGACATAGGAAAACGAACTATGCTCCAACCAGACCTAGTTTCATTTTTTAAGGAGCTTGACATAGGAAAGTGAACTGTGCTCCGAACGAACTTCATCATAATGAACAGGAAGTGGTTCCTTCCAAGAGTGCCACTCCCGATGGAAGGATAATGTCTTGGAAGTCAGGACCCAATGCCCCCAGGACACTATGCACGATGGCATCATCACTGGATACGGGCACGGGATAAATAGCCACGTAGTTGACTTGTGGTGGGGCAGATACAACCGTTGGATAAAAACCAAGAGGGGATGAAAACTGCGCAGGAGGCATCGGGGGACTAAAGAAAGATAATTGATCTATAGTCACGATCCTTCCGTCGTGTGGAAATCAAACCACACGGAAAATTGAAGAGATGATGGCCCCCATGGCATAAACATAGTCACGACCAAGGAGAAGAGTGAAATCTAAAGCACCTTGGGTAACTAGGACGTCGATACAGACGATTTTGCCTCCCAAAGTAATAGGGAACTTTGGAAGGATCCCCAATGGTTGACTGGTTCCTCCGTCAAATGCCATCAGATTTTGTGCGACCAGCACAAGCTGTGGGGAGCCCAAAGCTTGCCAAGTAGTGGAAGGCATAAGACTGACAGATGCACCCTCATCCAAGACAGTGTTAGGTACTGCCTTATCATAGGCATGTACTGTAATCTGGAAAGGCACATGGGATGGAAGGCGGAAAGCAGTTAGGTGACTCCAGTCGAAGGAAACGACTGAACTACTTGGTGGGGAAATCGTATAATTGCCCCCTGCTCCGAAGAAGGACTCTCGGGATCAGCTGGGATAGGAGATTTGTTTTCAGACTGAGGAGAATCTAACGAGATGAGAAGAACATGAGCATGGCGCTCTTCCAAAACAGAGTGATCAACAGGTGGTGAACCCAAGTTGACACTCTCCCCAACCAATGGTTGGTCCCGAACAGGCTTAGCACAGCCAGGTTCGGAAAGAGGAGGATGGACAAGAGAAGGATCTAATTCAATCTCTTTGTCGACAGGGAGAGGATATGAAGGGAGCCTCTGATAACCAACAGGGAGTTGGGGTAAAGAAGCTGTAAGACTTTCCAAAACAGCGGAAGCTTTATCCATGAGCGGACAAAGGTGAAGGAGATGGTTGCCTTCACATAGCCTACAGGGGAATTAGATCTTCCCATTCTTCTTACCATTGCTAGTTGGTAAGGTAGCATTGCCATGAGCTTCAGAGGACGATGAGGGGTAGGCCAGATCGTGAGACCATACTTCTAAGATCCTGGGAAGGCCAGGACAATCACGAAGAAGATGGTCATCCTTGCACAATTTACAAGGAAACTTGACCTTCCGCGGAGGAGCAGAAGGAGTTCTGACCTGAGCTGTACTCGGGGTAGTAGCTGCATTTTTAACCTCTTGCTTATGAGACTTCTTCTTCTTCATCTTCTTCTTCTTCTTCTTAGCCACCTAGTTACTTGAATCCAGACTTTCACCAGGCGAAGTAGAAGATGAGGACGTAGAAACGGGCGAAGAAGGGGAGAGGTCCACCTTAGAATCAACATGATGTTGTTCGGGTGGAGGAACTGATTGACCAGTAGTTGAGACATTAGACACCACAGAGGTTGAGAACAACCAAACAGGCAACCTAAGAGTTAACCCAGGAAGGGACAACGTTGCCATGTAAGGAGCACCAACATTCCCAAAAGGAGGAAAATGACCAGGATTCCCTTCAGAGCGGATTCCTGGGTTGGTGAACTCTGGAAAAGTTGCCATCAAAACTGAAAATCGCACACACGAGGCTGAAAAAGAGTCAAGACACACAATCGAATGACCAACAATCAAAATCTAATAGCGCGTGTGATCGCGAGCGAATAAATTTTAAGACACAAGGACATAACTTGACCTTTTCATCTTTAAAGAGTCGAGAAAAGGACAAAAAGATGACTCTAGTTGCCTTCAAATATTTAATGAGCCCGAAGTGACAAATGCTCAGATGAGCCTTTTCTTTTAGGGAGTCCGAAAAGGATCAAAAGGGACTACTCTAGAGAACTAGGCAAGAGGTTTACCAAACAATCCGTAAAACTGCATATACACCTTGGCAATCGTATGAAAACCAAGGACTTGCCGTACGGCAGTCAATCTTCCTGAATGCTGTGTTCGGTGCGTTACGGGCTGTAAAGAGGCAGACACGGCTTCCTATGGATAAAGGATGATAACCTAGTGGGGTATCCCCATATACTCGATGGTACGTGGGATCACAATTCCGTACTAGACCACTATTGAGTCACAGAAGGAGGAATCAGCCAACCTTGAGTGGAAACAAAAGTGACTAGGTTTAACGACGCCGGAGCATGTCTCTAGCCTAGACCTCTAAATAGTGTGTGTTATGTTCCAATGCATTGTTAGATTCATTCAGTTCATTTTAAAGTTTATCTTGGATTATGTTTCAACTTTCAGGCCTTACCGTATGTAATGTCTCAAAATTTCCTAAATACAAACTATATGCCACAATATATCATTTCATTCGATGAATGCTAACTAAAGTAAGGAGAGAGTTTCCATTCACTTCCAACAATGCAAAAAATTGATAACTAAGAGAAAATATAACAAATTCTCTAATGCACTAATTTCATCAAGAAAAACTAATGCAAATAAATTCCAAAACAGTTTTTATTTTTATTTTGTGTGTTTAAAACAAGCATAAAAATATGTAAATTCAAATAAAAAAAAACTGATCTAAATCTACGATTGATTTTTCAGAATGTAAACTATGCAATTGTAATCTATGCACAATTTACTTGAAAAGTATGCAAATGTAATCTATGCACATTTTTCATTCATATTCCGAAAACGAGAATTCTAATTATGCAAATGTGATCTATGCAAGAGAATTCTCAACACAAGATGATTCTAATGTAATCTAAGAACCAATCAAGTGCAAGTCGAGAAAATTGGGTGAGAGTTCCAAAGATCAAAAAATAAAAACACTCAAAGGCGATTAACACTCATACACCCCCCCCCCCCCCCCGGCGAATGAGGGGGAAATTTTTTTGCAAAAAACAAGAGCAAAAGATGCAAAATTGTGAAAAGACTGAGACAAACCTCCAAGTAATGACCAAAGGAAATCAAATTTAGAATTTCTCAAAAAAGAGACTCAAAACACCCAATTGATAAAAGCTTAAAGCAGGAATGCCAATGAAATTAGCCAAGATGAAAGCTTTTGACAGGTAACCAGTGGATCTGGGCAGCAATAAATAAACTATAAACAAAATCTAATGGGTAAAAAGGAAAAAATTGAAATTTTCTAAGCTTTTGACAGGGGTACGCAGGAAGCCTGTTGGCACAGGTGCGGCCACACTCTGTGTACAAAGCAAAAGTGCGTACTAGTACGCACTGTACTTAACACAGAGGGTGCATACTACTCTCAAAATCAAGAAAAATAAAAACTAACGCAACCCTAAGCTATTCCACCCAAATTCACAGTCAATCAGTCAAAAACTAGAAAGAAATCAGAGTTTCTCAAATCAAAGTATCAATCAAAAGGAAAAATCAAACCCAACAATGGAGTCCCCAGCGGAGTCGCCAATTTGTCATGCCGGAAAGAGTTATATTTGCAGACAAATCTAACCTCCCTAGGAGTCTAAGACTCTCTAGTGACAAACAAACCAAACAAGAGCAATCCTTCTCTAAACACACATTATTCTATGAAAGATCAAGTGTTTTCCGATCTTACCTTAGGTCCAACGCTTGTTGTAGCAGTCCAGCCTTGCTGATCCAGATGAGCTCCTCCTTCACTTTAAGACCTGCATACACTAACAAGATAAACGATTACATAACACCTGAATATTTCATAAAACAAAGCATATTCATCACATAGACCAAGGAGTACATGAAATAATTCATTAACAACAAATCATTGAGAAGAATGGACTTATTTGTATTAAGGAAACAAAAAAGGAACCATTACAACCGGAGCCTTGGTGTTGTGCAAGCTCCTCCCAGGGTCCAACAAGAGATTTCCTCTACTTTGACAAGCTCACCCACTCCCAATATGGCAACAAGAAAGGATAGTGATCTCTCATCACAAGGCAACAATGGAAGTCCTAATTCCAGCAGCATTTACCCTTTAGAATGTTCAGCTTTTTTACCTCCCCTCCTTTGGCCCAAGGCCTGTATTTATAGTATTCTAGAGGAAGTTATTCAGTTCCAACATCAATGGTACTCCCTCTTTTGGATGGGGTAGCTCCTCTCTTGATGGATAAGCTCCTCTATCATAGGGATGCATGAACCATCTGGAGGCGCTCAATACACGTCAAACACTCTTCTAGAAGGCTCTAGAAGTGACCACAAGTAACTTTTTAAAGATGAAACTGGCGCCTTTTGACCTTTACAGGGGTACGCACCCATCCTTTGGCTTACAGAGCGTATATTACTACGCGGGTCTAATGTATATGGAGTGCGTACACGCAGGAAAAGTAGAGAGAATCTGCGTACCCAGAGATAAACATGTTTTTAAGTGACTTTCTCTCTCTTTGAGGTTTTGACATGAAGAGCAGAGGTATGGGGCTTGACAAAGAGGACAATGTGGCTATTGATGAGGCCACATACTGCAGATAGTCAGAGTGACAAAATTCAGTGTAACACCTATGATGCCTAACCACTTCTATGGAGAAAATGGTCCCAGCACTGACTGATGCCATGTTCACTGGGCAGTTGAAATCAGAAATCAGCCAACCATCACAACTTAAGCTCACGACAGACATCTACGATCTTAAGGATCAAACACAAAGGAGTTAGTCACCATGTTCATTTCTATTATTTCTTTATTTTGCATAATTTGACGAAGGTCGTTTAAACCTCCTCAACTGTTTTTTGTAATAATCTATTTTTAGTTTTATAGTTTAGTATTTAGAACCCTCTCATGCATTCAGAGAGGGGTCCAAAATTTTTATCAGAAACAATCTTCAAAACATGCACTTCTGTCGCTTTGAGGAAGTTTTGGTGAAATGAATGGAACAAGATTTATTTTTATCTTATCTGGCATCTTCTACTAAAATTTCACTTTTGTACTCTTAGAGGGTGTTGGATTGAGTGGAAGTAGATCAATATTGTTGAATCACATGAACTTGACTTATTACAAATGGTACTTTTATCTCGAAAATTTTGGTTTACTTATGTATTAAGCAATAACTTCTCTTCAAGTTGTTTATGTATGAAAGTTTGAATCTTGGTTATCATTTATTGCACTTTTGTATGGTGATGGCCTAAATTTTTATGTTAAATATATGAATAATTTATTATGCGATATATCTTTCACAATCGTTTCAACTAACTATTTATTTGAAACGATTATGTTAAATGATTTCATTTCTTATTGCAATTGAATAATCTTTGTTACCAACTACTTTTGGACATTATTGTAGATCACATACTTCAAATTTATTCCTGAGTATAGTCATAGCTATATAGTGTTTACATTAGGATATATACATGTGATTATTAGTTTAGATTAGATTTCTTTTAGCTTAAACATTACTCCAGATATCACGTATCACCCCATCAACACTATCATAAATTAGATTGGCAAATTGGTCGCACTATCCCTAGTTAGAGCCACCACACCAAACAGAAAACGAACTGCCAACCAAGGGTCGGACCGGGTGGTTCCCCATGTTTTAAGCAACGATTTTTGAGGCTTCAACATTTTGGCACTAGAAGGAGGGCCTGACTGTGAATGGCAAGTAAGTCCAAATCATAGGCCATTATAAGAGTAAAACTCCCTCACCATCACCTCCAAATTCTTGATTGCATTCCAAATCTCCTGATCCTAAGTGAGAAGTTGCAAAGAGAACTACAAAACGCACTATTGAAATCCCAAAGAAGCCAGATCATTCTTCATCTACTAAAGCCCCTGAAGTCTAATCTTTGATTCATAAATTACAGGGGCTTTTTTTATCTCAAGAAGAATATGAGTTATCCCAATATAGTGTTACCTCTCAATTTACGCCATCTCAACAGTTAACTAGAGCACATAGTGAAAAACTTGGAATCCCACTATTCAGATTCCCTCTGCCAAGCCGTAAGAAAGCTAAAACAACACCATCAAAATCTCACATTGAGGTTCTCTCATTGACACAATCTTCATCTTCATTCATTCTATCTATACCATCACAAGATCAATCATCCACCTCACCACTCCAGATCGTGATTTACACAGGTACAGGAACTACATCCTCCTATACCCAATCACCTTCAACCACTGCTACACCTTCTCCTACTCACATACCAGCAATGACACAAAATCTTCTGAGGCCATGGATAGACCCAAGAGTTGTTAGGATGGCTGGGCCTTTACATCAATTGCTAGCTCATCAAGAGAAATGGTTACCCAAATTCAATCCTGATAATGGCCCACTTTCTGAGGAACATATAAGAAATTTCATGTTGTCCATTAACATGAATGAAGTGGTGGACGAAGATGTAGTTGTAAGATTATTCCCATATACTTTACAAGGAGCAACAGGATCATGGTACTTCTCATTACCATTGATGAGCTGCAAAAATGGGTAACTTATTGGGCTCATTTTACCTAATTGTTCTACGTTAATCCACCATTCTTCATAGTTTATGCATGTTTTTGAGTAGATCTATGTTAATTGAATGAATGAGAATAGTCACTTGACCATGAAGTCTAATATGTGGTTATTGCAGATCTTTAAACAACTTTTGGACCAAGGTCAAGCATTTATGAGCCAGTTGACAACCAAACACGAGGGAACAAGGGTGAGGATTTGTAGGAAGGGTGTCTCCTGCACTACATGGTCCCTTCCTTGAATTCTCCACCATCAGCTCGGAGTTCAGCAGGCCATCAAAGATGATTCCCAAGGGTAGCCGAGCAACTTTTTGTAAAGTGACTGATTACTTGCAGTTTGAGCAGCTGAGACCCTTGAGTTAAGGAGGGCTATTGGAGGTCCTCGTAGTGCATAAGAAGGAAGGCTTCCATCCTTCGTAGGTTACTTTTGGAACATTTGTATTTTTCACTTTAGTGTTGCCCTGTTTCTCAACCCATTTTGGAGCTTCTACTGTAAAACATTTTGGTGACATGGTTATTTTTTGAGTAATGGAAATCCATTTCAGTTTGCAGCAGCTCTGAGCTTCTTCTTAGTATCCTGTAGCTCTTGGGGTTGGGCCCAACCCAAGAGCCAGGACCTCCTCCGTGTACTGTTATATGTTTTTGCTGTATTCATAGAATAATTTCTGCTAGTAGATTAAAATCTTGCTTGGTTACTTAGTCCATTTTTGATGATTGAAATAGCTTTCCATGTTTCAGGTCGATTTAATAGGTTGGTAATAGGAAAGATCTTCAAAAACGGCCACCAAGCAACCCTTGATCTCACCTCTCCCTCCTTGGGACCATGAGCTGAGACCAAGGTGTCCTTGCTACCATAAAAACACTGTTCTTTCTTCTTCATGCAATTGCTAGTGTTAGATTCTTAGTTGGAAAAGTTGGTACTAGTCGTGATTACATGCTTAGATCCATTCTTGCTTGGTTTTCATAGTTTTCTTACATGATTTTCTGCCAATAAACTTCTGACCATCATGATTTCTGGTATTTAGGTAAAATTAGGTTAAGTAGCTAGATCTTTGGTTTTCCTAGTCTTCATTTGATCAGTTTGTAAAATAACGTGCAGAGCACCTATGATACCTCTTTTCCTACCCTTACTCCATCAATACAACCTGCTCCATCCTCTAACTCAGATTCTTGCCTTCCATTTGCCACATTTTCTCACTTTGCCCTAATTTCTACATCCTTGTGCAACATTGTCTCTTCCATCTTCGAACAAAACCAATCGTCTTAATCACTCCTTAGCCTCATTCACTAGGTCCTAGACCTCTTCACACCCTCCTCTAACCTCCATCTCCACTTCTCCACCTTTCTTCCACCATCAACCCTCCAAAATCCCCTTTCGGAACATCCTGTAGAACATCTAGTAGAACCCATGTAGACTTCCTATAGAAGCTCACGAAAGTGGTTTCTTGAGATCCGAACACTGTGAAACTCTTTGGAAGGGTGCTAGGGACCCCTTAGGCCCTCTTATCACCTTCCCAACCTCCTACAAGTGCCTATGCCATTTCATTTTGCCAAACAACCTCTGCACAGTGAAAAACACTTAAAACATATGCATAATAATTATGCCAACTTACCCAAAAATACAAAGAGATATTTTTTCCAGATTTTACTACAGAACTAGCTTAGTCACATGCATTTTACCTTTCTAAAAGTCAATGGCATTCATTCCCACTGCTTTCATCTCTTTTCTTGCACTAGTAGGGTTAATCAGTAAAACTAGGGTTTGCATTTCCTTTCAGCTTTTGGTTTCTTTCTGCAAGTAGACTAGCCTCCTTTGAGTTAGATTTCATCCATCACAGTTAAAAGCTTCTTCTAAGAGCACATAGAAGTCAGCTTAAGCTCCTAGCGGACTTGTGCCAGCTGATCAAGTGACAACCTACGGCAAGAGCTTGTACTTGTGCATACAGCACCGTCGCTTCCAAGTTTGTTACGAACTACCGGGTTGATAAAAGTAAAGAAGGGAGTCCCAAGAGTTGCAGCATTATTGCTACAATATTGGATCCCACCATATTTTTGGCGCCATTGTTGGGGAAGTGTCAGAGTATTTGTGATTGCTGCTTTTCTTCTATCTTCTACTACAACCTTCTACTAAGTAGTCTATTTCAACAAGAGTAGAGTAGTTGTTTCATTTCCATTCTGCAATTTCATTTCTGCAAAAATAGATTAGACATTTCCTACTTTCATTTCATTTCAGCAAGCATAGATTAGATATTTCCTACTTTCATAGATTAGCATTTCAATTCTGCAATTTCAATTATGCGAGCGTAGATTATCCTTTCAATTCCGCAATTTCAATTCTGCAAGCGTAGATTAGCATTTCAATTCCGCAATTTCAATTCTGCAAGCGTAGCTTAGCATTTCATTCCTACAATTTCATTTCAGCAAAATAGATTAGTCCTTTCCTTCTTTCATTTAAATTCCACATTTTCATTTCAGCAAGATAGATTTTAGTTAGTTGTAGTTCAATCTATTTCAGTTTTGCAGGTACAAACAGAGAAAAAAATAAAAAAATCAACCCAAAACATTTCATTTCATGCCTCGTAGGAACAGAGACAATACCATAAAATTCTTACCCAACACCCCCACCACATCACTGAGTCACCCTTCTCTCTTCTTTGGTGGTAGTGATCTAGAAGAACCTATAGGTGAACCTCCAGAGATATACGAAGATCCTATAACAGAAGAAGAGTAAGAAAACATTCCTATTGAGACCATGGTTGAACACAAAAAGGGTATAGGAGATGGGGGGAGAATAAAAGGTGTCTTTCCCATCTAAGAGACCAATGGGGACACAAAAATGAAAAACATAAGTCCCTCAGCCTTACCTCACTTCCATGGATTAACCACTGAAGACCCTGATACATTCTTGTTTGAGTTTGTTGTCCTTTGTTGAACTTATGACTATCCAAAAGACAAGCAAAAGTTGAAACTCTTTCCCTCTACCCTCAAGGATGCAGTGCTACGCTATTTCATGGGGTTACTTGGAAACAATATCACAACGTGGGCTCAAATGAAGCAAGCCGTTAACAACAAATACAGGGACTACTGTAGGTCAAAGGAAACGAACGGAGAAATATTTCGGATGACCATGGGAAGTGATGAATCTTTAGAAGACTATGAAGAAAGGTTCCAACTTAGTTATAAAAGGGCTAGGTGCACACGTGAACCTGAATCCCTGAAGCTGGTTCTACTCTGAGGAGTCCCTGAAGGCCTTCTAGATACCCTCCATTTGCTAGCTAGTGGAGACATCTACCAACTACCTTATGAGGACATAAAGACTGTGTTTAGAAACCACTCTAGGGCAGCCCAGAAAAGAGGTAGGGGGAATCCGCTTTCAGCCAGTGCCACCTTCTCCAAACATGAGTTGACAAATCAAATGGAAGACCTTAAAAGTGAGGTGAGACAGACCATTGCCATGCAACTGGATACTTTCTGAATCCAACAGAAGAAAGAGGAAGCTAAGAGGGCTTTGGCCATATTTTGTCCGAGATGCACAAGGAAGAATCCTAAGAACGAGTGTCCATTTCACTCAGTAGAGGTATGTTTCATTTGTGAGGAAGACCACCCTACAAGTTAATCCCCAACCTTGCTCAAACTTAAAGCCCTGTACCAAGGGGCCGAGGGAGCCACTGAACCACTCTACTTCCTCAACCAAAGGAGGTTGCATGGATCCAGACCTTACCAGCAGGGGATGCAAGGGACATCCCAAACTTATTACCACTCCAACCAATCCGCTCATATACCTTCTTGGGGCCCCCCTACTCATCCTTCTTGGTCCACACCTCCTCCTTGGTCTTATCCATCTCAATACCATACTCAACTTGCTGCTCATTTGTTTCACTCTCATGTTCAACCACAACCTCAGTGGAATGCACCTCAGCCAGGGTGGAGGCTACAACTCTCCTCCCACTATTTTCCCTCCACCACTTGCTCAACCTCAACCATTACCTCTTGCTCCTCCAAGACAACCCCATATGCCTGCTCAACCGAACCTGAACCCCAATAACAGATAGGACCAATAGGTATATAATGGAGAGACAACATGCCATACCTACGCTGTGGAGATTTAGGAGATCAACCTATGATCTAGGAAGGTCCTTCCAGATCGCCAACCTCCTCCTCCAGAGGATGAGGAAGAGAAACAGCAAAGTGAACCCAAGGCGATTCCACCCTTTCCTGAGTGACTCGAAACAACCACACGACCAAGCCCAGAGGAGACTGAACTTCTTGGAGAACTTAAACAGTTGTGTGTAAAAATACCACCTCTCCAGGCCATAAAATATGTACCAATCTACAACAAATTGATTAAGGAGAAGTGTTTCATGCACCTAGTTAGGCGCAAGAGAGATGCCCCAACTATCAATGTCATGGGACAACTGTCCGATCTAATGTTGGGGAAAGTAATCTTTCCAAAATATTTGGACCCTGGGAGTCCTATAGTTGATGTACAGATCAATGGCACCATAATCCCCCACACCCTGATTGATCTAGGGGCTGCCATTAATGTGATGACCAGGGACACTATGCTCAAACTTAACCTTTAGAGTTCCTTAAGAAAAACTTCGATAGTACTACAGTTAGCAGACCGCTCCACCGTGACTCCCGAAGGGATTGTGGAAGATGCCCTGGTCTCTATTGATTCTTGGGAGTACCCTGTGGACTTCTTCGTCCTTTAACCAAAGGAAAAATTCACTAGATACCCGCTCATTTTGGGAAGGCCTTGGTTGGCTATTGTGGATGCTTACATTAGTTGTCGAGCGGGGAGCATGACCATCAAGAATGGGCCTATGTCAAAATAGCTAGTCCTATATCCTCCTGCCCAACCTCTGTTAGAAGATGATTTACCTCTCTGGTTGGAGGAGGGAGATGAGGATTAAGTCTACTCTGCACCATTGTGCACAGTAGAAGCCACCAAGGGAGGTCCTCAAACCGAGGATGACCTAATTGAGAATTTGATTGAAAATCCACCTCCCAGTGTGTTGCCATTAGAGGAGTTGGTGGAAGGTACCCAAGCCAGTGCCTTAGTGGACTTCTGTGTGGCTGATTCAACCTCTCCTAGAGTTAAGAATGTTGAATTTGGCCCTAGGAGAACCTCAAAGGTCAGCTCATCCCTATCTCCTTCTCAGGAGAAGGAGCTGTGTAGCTTATTGAACCACCATTTGGATGCTTTCGCTTGGAGCTATAAGGAGATGAAAGGAGTCCACCCTTCGGTCTGTACCCATCACATTTGCATTAAAGAGGATTGTAAACCAGTTAGGTAGCTTGAGAGGAGAATGAATCTAGCCCTTAAGGACATTATCAAAGAAGAATTGCAGAAGTTGTTGGATGCAGGATTCATCTACCCCATCTTTGATAGTGAGTG
>APFE030007800.1:24962-39206 GCA_000404065.3 Pinus taeda | reverse complement strand
CTAGATGGGTTCAGCGGGTATAATCAGATCCAAATCAGCCTGGAGGACCAAGATAAGACCACCTTCACTTGTCCATGGGGTACCTTTGCCTACCGAGTCCTTCCCTTTGGGCTATGTAATGCTCCTGCCACTTTCTAGAGAGCAGTACTGAGCATATTTGCTGAGTTGGTTCATGATTCGATGGAAATCTACATGGATGAATTTACTCCTTATGGGTCCAACTTCCAAGAAGCATTGGCTAACCTGGGAAAAGTTTTAACCAAGTGTATTGAGATGAACTTGTCCCTCAGTCCTAAAAAATGTGAATTCCTGATGATTGAAGGGACTGTGCTAGGTCATACAATTTCTCAACAAGGATTACAGGTGGATCCCAACAAAATTGCTGTCATCCAAAAGGTTCCACCTCCTCAAAAGGTAAGAGATGTTCGGAGTTTTCTAGGCTTAGCAGGATATTATAGAAGATTCATTAAAGATTTCGGTAAGATAGCCTCACCATTATTTGGTCTTTTGGGGAAAGATGTTGAGTTTATATGGACTGACAACTATCAAGGGGCTCTGGATGAGTTAAAAGATAAACTGGTAACCGCCCCAATCTTGAGAGGTCCAAACTGGGCCCTACCTTTCCACATCCACACTAATGCCTCGAACAAAACCATAGGGGAAGCCTTAGGACAAGTTGAGGAGAAACTACCATATGCCATATACTTTGTCAGCAAAAACCTGTCCAAGGTAGAATCTAACTATATTGTAACCGAGAAAGAGTTCCTAGCCGTAGTCCATTCCCTAAACAAGTTCAGACACTACATCATTAGTTATCAAACATTTGTACACACTAATCATGCTGAAATTAGGTATTTAATGAATAAACCTAATGTAAATGCTCGTATCATTAGATGGTTACTTTTGTTGCAGCAATTTGATTTGACCATTGTTGACAAGCTAGGTAAGGAAAATGTTGTTGCTGACTTTTTGTCTAGACTAGATTTGCCTGTAGGTGAAGAAGGGATGGTAGATGATCAAATGACAGATGAACACCTGTTTGCTATTTCAACACTCTCTCCCTGGTTTTTTGATATAGCAAAATACTCGGTTTCAGCACATTTCCCTCCGCACCTATCCTCGAAAGAGAAGAGCAAAATTGTGAGGAAAAGTGCCCCATTCACTTGGATTGGGGGCAACCTGTTTAAACTTGTCCCAGATTAGATCTTGAGGCATTGTGTTAGGGAGGAGGAAGTTTCTGACATCCTCCTAACCTGTCACGATGGGCCCTGTGGAGGCCACTTTGCAGCAAAAATGACTGCCTTCAAAATTCTACAAGCAGGCTACTATTGGCCCACACTTCATCAAGATGTCAGAAGATACATCAGCCAATATGACCGATGTCAGAGGATGGGGAAACCAACTCCAAGGGATGAAATATCCCTGCAACCTCAAGTGACTTTCAATCCATTTGAAAAGTGGGGCATAAACTTTGTGGGTCCTATCAACCCTCCAAAAAAAAAGTCTTATTTAATTGTGTGCACAAACTACCTGACATAGTGGGTAGAAACAGAGGCAATCAAGGTAGCGACAGAAGAGAAAATGGCTGAGTTTTTGAGGGAAAATATCTTCTACAATTTTGGCTACCCAAGGGAATTAGGCACTGATCAAGGAAGTCAGTTTACCTCTAATCTGATTGAAGACCTACTCGCTCATCACAAGATTAACCACAGGACTTCCACCCCTTATCATTTGTAAGAAAATCGGCAGGTGGAAGTCACTAATAGAGCTTTGGAAGAGATTTTCACTAAAGTGGTGAGAAGCAGTAGAAAAGATTGGGAAGATTGCTTGTTCGGGGCCACCTGGGCCTACAACACCACTTGAAAAACTACAACAGGTTTCACACCTTATGAGCTGGTCTATGGGAAGAAGGCTTTGCTGTCCATAGAATTCGAGTACAACACATTGAGGTTGGCAGCTCAGCTGGACCTAGACCTCAGCCATGCACAGTAGGAAAGATCACTACAGCTGAATGGATTGGATGAACAGAGAATGCAGGCCCTCCTCCACTCAGAAGTGGTCCAACTCCAGAGAAAGATATGGCATGACCGGCACCTTAACGAAAAGCAATTTCAGCCAGGAGATTGGGAGTTGTTATATGACTCAAGATACAAGGATTTCAAAGGGAAGCTGAGGACAAGGTGGCTAGGACCATATACAATAGAGAAATGCAACGAAAGTGGTTCAGTTATCACCAGGACCATTGATGAAGAAGCCATCCCCATGCTCGTCAATGGGCATCGATTGAAAATCTACATGAAACCCCTTTCTAGGTAGGAGTTCATTGAAATTTTGGACAAATCAGTGCTGGTAGTGGAGCAGGGTCCTATCTCTACTCCACCCACACCTTGATCATCAAAAAAAAAAAAACAGAAAAAGAATAAAAAGATCTTTGGGTGAAAACCTCTTAGAGGCGCCCGGGGTAGACAGTGAGGGTGAAAACCTCCTGGAGGTGCCCCAGCTGTCTTTCAAAAAAAAAAACAAAGGGGAAAAAAAAGAGAAAAAAATAAGGAACAGACCTAACTTCTGTTGAATAATTCCAAGTTGCAGGGAGGATATTGCAGGTTAGGAGGGTCGTACAAAACAAGGACAGAGGTCAGCCTTAGGCTGTAAGCACCCCTCACAAGAATTGCCTCCATGACTGCTCCCCTCTCCTAAGATTTGATCACATTCAGCTCAAGATTTCACCTTCTACAGGAAGTTTTTTAGCTTCTATAAGAAGTTCTATATCTTTGACAAGAAGTTCTTGTAGATCCTTCAGACAGGCCAGAATTGATCTTGGGAGAGAATCTGAAGGTTGGAATCTGTCTGTTAGGTCTACAAGCACCCCTGTTTCCATCCATCACCATATGTCACCCCATTTCATCTCTTTACACCTCCATTGCAACCATCTTGTTATTTGTTCGTGCACAGTCACACAAAAAAACCCTATTTTCTTCATACTGTCAGCAAGAATTTTTAGTGACAAATCAAGCAGTAGTGTCTCACTCACCCTACATGTCAATCTCCATCTAGACTCCTCATCAACCAAATCCCTCGTCAGCAGTATAGCCCTGCTCGTTTAGCTTGCATCCCAGGAGGAGAAGCAGCTACAGGACATCCCATAGGAATCTTGTAGCAGCTGACCCCTCTGGAAGACATACTCTAGAGATAGGGACAGCCGAAAACGACAAAGGAAACATGCAAAGGGGTCATCTCGAATGTGAAAATATCGTCAATAGATGAAGCCAAGCAAAACTTGTGCATGCAGCATCAACAAACGAAGGAATGGGTTCCAAAACCCGTGCATACAGCATCAACGAATGAAGGAATGGGTTAAAACACCCGTGCATGAAGTAGCAGCAAACGAATGAGTGGTTCCAAGACCCGAAGTCTGCATAACGCGACCGTAATCATGTAGGTAAGTGCCTAAACTCATTCGTTAATTGCATAAACTATATTTCAAAAGCTACATGCCTATGGAAATGGTTCAGATTGAATGGAATTGGTGGCCAGTCAACTGGCCACCCTTAGCCAATTACATAGCCTCTTGAGATCCGAATGAGCCCAGTTACATTCAAAATCACCGACGAGATGTGCATCCAACACGTGTGGAGTGTGCATTCAAGGAAAAATTGTCGAGACTGGTAGTGGTGGTGGCGGTTAATGGCAGAGGAGAGGTGATGGCGGTCAGAAACATGCAGAGAAATTATGGCTGCGACATTGGATCAAGGGTTCGGTCCGGCCACCTCATTCCCTCACCACGAATCACACCATAGTTAAAAGATGCTCGGTTGAAACTCGCACCACCTTTTTTTCATTTTGCACTTGCAACGTCATCGACTGGAGTACGTGTCCTCTGCTTCCAAAAACTATTAACCAGTCGTCCTCCACTGGATTTTCTACCTGTTTTCAAAAATCTCCCACGTATTGGGCTTGCTCAGTGGCACAGTGACATTCTACAAGAACTGGGGGGTCTTCTACAGGAAGAGTCCTACAGGAAATACTGCACAGCTTTCCAGAGCAGGGAAACCTGGGATTTTTCTTCGTCGAATTAGGAGCTCCAAACGAGGTAGGCTCGAAAAAATCCTCTATGCATGGTATCTTTTGAAAAGGTGGTGAATTGAACGGCATCAGATTGGGGAATCAAAGGAAAATATATGCCTGTGAATTGGAAGAAAACCATTTGCCTGTGTATTGCATTGGGTTTCCCAGTTGTTTCTGCATCAAGATTCTCCTCCACGTTTCCTATTTTTAAAATTCTCCTGTAGGGAAGAGATATGTAGCTGTGGGGGCCAGCCTGTGTATGAAAAATTTTAATTTTGCATATCTGTATGTGGGCTGAGAAGAAAACTTGGTCTCTATACTCTGTTTGTAGAAACAAAATTCTTCCTTTCATAAACAAATAGCCGAGTTCTGGGTAACAACAGTCTTGAAACTAGGGAATTGTTGCTAATTGATATTGGACACCCAAGAAATTCTTTCTTGAGCCCAAGGGGAAACCATAAACAACATTCCCTTTTCTGACCAAAGCATAAAAAGAGCACTCTCACCATGCCAAGGGGATTCATAAGGAGAGAACCCTCGAACTCTAGCAAACTGCAAGAGCATCCTGAGGTGGTGGACCTTTTCACACGAGCCAATTGGATGTCCTTTGAAAAAATTCAGGGTCATGATGAGGAGATAGCTGAGGAATTTTTAATGTCCCTGGGACCTCAATCAAAGAAAGGCCACAGTTAGTTTTAGGGGTTTGACCCTAGAAATTACCCTTGAGCTCATCAGTCGAGTTACTGGTCTAACATTAGGGCTCCCTTGGAGCAAAGAAGAGAGGTCATTGGGCCAAGATGCCAAGAAAGCATTCTTTCTGCCTGAGTAACATCATGTAGAAGACAAAAATGGGGTGAGGAGAACCAGCTTGCCTCCTCTCTGGAGTGAAGTTAATTTCCAAATCATGAAGTACATTACTTGTGAAGGAATATTTAGCATCATCTATGGTTATCATTTTAGGGTGCTGTGTGAACTAAGACATGGAATTGATTTACCTCCAGCCATGAAACTGAGCATTCCCTATTTTCTTCTTCAGTCACTAATTGAATGTGGTACAAAATTGAATGAAGGGATTCTGGACCAGTTGGCCCATCATGGGCTCATTACACTATTAGTGGAAGATGCCCTGCACACCTACACTGTCCCCATATCTTGGGGAATCTTCCTAAACATGTCTAGGGATGACAAGATCAGAATTTTGGCTGAAAAAATCATCCCATCCAGGAGTGAGGAGGGGGAACACACTGAAGAAGGTGAGAAAACCAATGATGGAGGAACACAGGACATTCAAGCACAGCAAAAACAGAAAGAGAAAGGAGAAATGGGCCAGATTGCTGAGTCTAAAAGAGAGGCGCAAACAACAACACAAACACCACGGGAAAAGAGAATGCAGAGTAGAGCAGGGAGGGCTAAAAAACCCCAAATGAAGGCTGTCACAACCAAAGCAGGCACACAGAAACAAGAGGGAAAGACACATCCTGAAATAGCAACAACACAGACAGAAACAGTTGACACAAGGACTTCTACACGAAGCATGGAAAAAGAACAGCAAGAGGAGAAATCACCTAAAATATTGGCAAGGGAGGCAGCAGCATAGTTGCTGCCTTAAGCACACCTCCAAAACAAAAAGGTAAGAGAAAGAGGTAAACCTCCATGTACTTTAAAGCAAGGAGGAGCACATGGATCAAAGTGGGCAGACCCCAGCCACAGTCAAAGGAGCCAATTGTCATTAAGGACACAACACCTAAACCAAAAGAAGAATCTCCTTCAAACATATCTGTCACCTATGAATGAGGAAGCCCAAAAACCTCAACCTGGAGAGAGAGAATTAAGATGATGGACTCAAAGACAGCTCTACAGGAAGCTGAGAAATCTCTACAGGAAAATCTAGCTAAGCTAAGGGAGACTGAGAAACTGGAGGAAAAGGTGGCCAAACACTCACAGGTAGAAGAAAAGATAGAGAAAATATTAGAACCAAGCCCCTAGCCTAGCTTGGGCTCATACTATAACCTGTTAGAAGACAGGAAGATAATTCAACATAAATTTGCGGTGCCACTTTTCTTTGCACTGGAAGAAGAAATTATTAGGACTCACACTTGGATGAGGATTGCTAATTCCAAGGGTGTGGCAGACATAGGCCACCTAGAAGAACAACTCAAGGAATCAAGAAAAGAATTGGCCATGGTAAGGCATGTGTAGAGCAGTCAAAGGGCCAAACTATAGGAAGAGAGTGAGCTACTGAAACAGAAGCTGCAACTCCAGGGAAGTCATAGGGAAGATAGGCCCCCCACCCTGGGAGAATAGCAGCAATAGGAAAGGCCTCCAGCAGATAAAGAAACCTTTGATGAATAGCAGAGAGGGGACGGGCTGCAAGATGAGTTTGAGGTGCTAACAAAATAGCTACAGGAGAAGGAGTTATAGGCAGCAGAGGAAATATAGTCTCTAAAGCAACAGGTACAAGAGAAGGAAGCCCAACTAACCTACATGGCTAGCTGGGTAGTAGAGACCTTGCAGTGTAGGCAACCTGCCAAGTCATATGCCTTATATCTTAAAGATCAATGGTTGTAGTTCCAGATTAACACCTTGGCCCAAAGGGGGACCATTCCATTTCAAAATTACGATCAATTCATAGCTTTGTGTGATAGTAGCTCAGCAGAGGATAAGGCCAAATTATTAGAATTCTATTTACACAACTTGGCCCTTCCTAACATGAATCTATGGGACCCCAACGCTGCAGTGGGAGATGTGCAACTTATGGCCATGGCCTCTTGGTTAAATCATGAGGAAAAAAGGGCAGCAGAGGTTTGGAATCTCATGAATAGGGAGCTAGGTGAGCCACTCATGATCAGAGCAGAGATGGAGGATCCCTCAGCCTTAATATATGCCCACCAACACCTAGCCAATAACCCTCAGGTTCTACCAGATTACATTGAATGACAAGCTCAAGCCATTGCTTGTTTTGAGGACATGGAAAGACTGTTGGGGGATAACTGCATTCATGCTTGCATAAGGAGGTGGAACATACTGTCCCATAGTCTGCAAATAAGAGAATACCACTCCCCAAAAAGGATGAAGGAGGCCTTGGCAAGAGTACCTCTCTATAAATAGTCAATGCAAAATCTGCAGGCCAACTAGATCGGCCTAAAGTTTAGTCCTCCCTTGCTTTTAGTATTGCTGGAAGGAGTCAAAGAAGAAGAGGAACACAGGCAGTGGGAGGAAGTAGAAAGAAAAATAGGATTTCATGACTAAGAAGAAGACATCACCTTGGAAGCCTGGGATGTGAGAGAGGCAATCAAAGCAATCAAAGATGATGAGCTGGATTAGTTACTCAGAGGATGAGCAACCCATTTTGCAAGGGGGTGATGATGAGCCCCAAAAATGGGTAACTTATTGGGCTCATTTTGCCTAATTGTTCTCTATTAATCCACCATTCTTCATAGTTTATACATGCTTTTGACTATATTTATGTTAATTGAATGAATGAGAATAGTCACTTGTCCATGAAGTCTAATATGTGGTTATTGTAGATTTTTGGACAACTTTTGGACCAAGGTTAAGCATTTATGAGCCAGTTGACAACCAAACACGAGGGAACAAGGGTGAGGAATCATAGGAAGGGTGTCTCCTGCACTAAATGGCCCCTTCCTTGAATTCTCCACCATCAGCTTGGAGTTCAGCAAGCCACCAAAGATGATTCCCAAGGGCAGCCGAGCAGCTTTTTGTAAAGTGAATGATTACTAGCAGTTTGAGCAGTCGAGCCCCTTGAGTTAAAGAGGGCGGTTGGAGGTCCTCGTAGTGCATAAGAAGGAAGGCTTCCAGCCTTCATAGGTTACTTTTGGAACATTTGTATTTTGCACTTTAGTGCTACCCTGTTTCTCAGCCCATTTTGGAGCTTCTACTGTAAAACATTTTGGTGACATGGTTACTTTTTGAGTAATGGAAATCCATTTCAGTTTGCATCAGCTCTAAGCTTCTTCTTAGGAGCCTGTAACTCTTGGGGTTGGGCCCAACCCAAGTGTTAGGACCTCCTCTCTGTACTTTTATATGTTTTTTACTGTATTCATAGAATAATTTCTGCTAGTATATTAAAATCTTGCTTGTTTACTTAGTCCATTTTTGATGTTTGAAATAACTTTCCATGTTTCAGGTCGATTTAATAGGTTGGTAATAGGAAATATCTTTGAAAAAGGCCATCAAGAAACCCTTGATCTCACCTCTCCCTCCTTGGGACCATGAGCTTAGACCAAGGTGTCTTTGTTGCCATAAAAACATTGTTCTTACTTCTTCATGTAATTGCTAGTGTTAGATTCTTAGTTGCAAAAGTTGCTACCAGTCATGATTACATGCTCAGATCCATTCTTGCTTGGTTTTTGTAGTTGTCTTACATGATTTTATGCCAATAAACTTATGACCATCATGATTTCGAGTATTTAGGTCAAATTAGGTTAAAGTAGCTAGATCTTTGGTTTTCCTAGTCTTCGTTTGATCAGTTTGGAAAATAACGTGCAAAGAACCTACGATACCTCTTTGCCTACCCTTACTCCATCAATACAACCTGCTCCGTCCTCTAACTCAGATTCTTGCCTTTCATTTGCCACATTTTCTCACTTTGCCTTAATTTCTACATCCTTGTGCAACATTGCCTCTTCCATCTTCAAACAAACCCAATCACCTTAATCTCTCCTCAACCTCATTCACCAGGTCCTAGACCTCTTCACACCCTCCTCTAGCCTCCATCTCCACTTCTCCACCTTTCTTCCACCATCAACCCTCCAAAATCCCCTTTCGGAACATCCTGTAGAACCCCTGCAAAGTTCCTGTAGAAGCTCACGAAAGCAGTTTCTTGAGATCCGAACACTGTGAAACTCTCTGGAAGGGTGCTAGGGACCCCTTAGGCCCTCTTCTCACCTTCCTAACCTCCTACAAGTGCCTATGCCATTTCCTTTCACCAATCAACCTTTGCATAGTCAAAAACACTTAAAACACATGCATAATAATTCTGCCAACTTACCCAAAAATACAAAAAGATGTTTTTTTCCAGATTTTACTGCAGAAGTAGCTTAGTCACATCCATTTTTCCTTTCTAAAAGTCAATGGAATTCATTCCCACTGCTTTCGTCTCTTTTCTTGCACCGGTAGGGTTAATCGGTAAAACTAGGGTTTGCTAGGGTTTGCATTTCCTTTCAACTTTTGGTTTCTTTCTGCAAGTAGACTAGCCTCCTTTGGGTTAGATTTCATCCATCATAGTTAAAAGCTTCTTCCTAGAGTGCATAGAAGTTGGCTTAAGCTCCTAGCGGACTTGTGCCAGTTGATCAAGTGACAGCCTGTGGCAAGAGCTTGTACTTGTGCATACAACACCGTCACTTCCAAGTTTGTTGCGAACTACCGGGTTGATAAAAGTAAAGAAGGGAGTCCTAGGAGTTGTAGCATTATTGCTACAATACTGGAGCCCACCATATTTTTTGGCGCCGTTTCTGGGGAAGCGTCAGAGTATTTGTGATTGTTGCTTTTCCTCTATCTTCTACCACAACCTTCTGCTAAGTAGTCTATTTCAGCAAGAGTAGAGTAGTTTCATTTCCATTCTGCAATTTCATTTCCGCGAAAGTGGATTAGACATTTCTTGCTTTCATTTCATTTCAGCAAGCATAGATTTGATATTTATCACTTTCATAGATTAGCATTTCAATTCCGCAATTTCAATTCTGCAAGCGTAGATTAGCATTTCAATTCCGCAATTTCAATTCTGCAAGCGTAGCTTAGCATTTCATTCCTGCAATTTCATTTCAGAAAAATATATTAGTCCTTTCCTTCTTTCATTTCAATTCCGCATTTTCATTTCAGCAAGATAGATTTTAGTTAGTTGCAGTTCAATCTATTTCAGTTTTGCAGGTACAAGTAAAAAAAAACAAAAAAAGCAACCCAAAACATTTCATTTCATGCCTCGTAGGAACAGAGACAATACTGGAAAATTCTTACCCAACACCCCCACCACATCCCTGAGTCACGCTTCTCTCTTCTTTGGTGGCAGTGATCTAAAAGAACCTTTAGGTGCACCTCCAGAGATATACGAAGATCCTATAATAGAAGAAGAGCAAGAAAACATTCCTCTTGAGACCATGGCTAAACACAGAAATGGTATAGGAGATGGGGAGACAATATAAGGTGCCTTTCCCATCTAAGAGACCAATGGGGACACAAAAATGAAAAACATAAGTCCCTCAGCCTTACCTCACTTCCACGGATTGACCATTGAAGACACTGATACCTTCTTGTTTGATTTTGCTATCCTTTGTCGAACTTATGACTATACAAAAGACGAGCAAAAGTTGAAACTCTTTCCCTCTACCCTCAAGGATGCAGCACTACGCTGTTTCATGGGGTTTCCTGGAAACAATATCACAACATGGGCTCAAATGCAGCAAGCCTTTAAAAAACAAATACCGGGATTACTATAGTTCAAAGGAAACGAAAGGAGAAATCTTTTAGATGACCATGGGAAGTGATGAATCTTTAGAAGACTATGAAAAAAGGTTCCAACTTAGTTATAAAAGGGTTAGGTGCACACTTGACCCTGAATCCCTGAAGATGGTTCTGCTCTGAGGAGTCCATGAAGACTTTCTAGATACCCTCCATTTACTAGCTCGCGGAGACATCTACGAACTACCTTATGAGTACATAAAGACTATGTTTAGAAACCACCCTAGGGCAGCCCAGAAAAATGGTAGGGGGAATCTGCTTTCAGCCAGTGCCACCTTCTCCAAACATGAGTTGAAAAATCAAATGGAAGACCTTAAAAGTGAGGTGAGACAGACCATTTCCATGCAACTGGATACTTTCCGAATCCAACAGAAGAAAGAGGAAGTTGTGAGTCTTTGGCCATCTTTTGTCCCACATGCACAAGGAAGCATCCTAAGAACGAGTGTCCATTGCACTTAGTAGAGGTTGTGGAGCGATAAAAAGGGTCTTTTTAACACCTAATTACCTCACATTAATTGTCAACCCAGGGACGACTTTTTATTTCAAGAGTGTACTCAGTCTGAGGCGGCTATTTACTCAAGAGTAATGTTTTGTAGTATAGCGTTTAGAAAATACAATGGTAGACGGATGTTAAAATATGACTAAATTACTTCAAAAGGATAAAATCACACAAGACAGCTTATCAGTCAAGGGTACGGAAGCGATAACCCATCCCTCTAGAAACTGATGGAAAGGAAATTAGAGCATGGACCATAGGTTTGGGAGCTAGGCAGCGACTGCTGAGGCTCACTACAGCCTTAGACCTTCTCTCACACCAAAGCAGCAAAGGCAAGTAAATAGAATGGCAGAAGGTAAAATGAAATAGCAAAAAGGAAATGGAACAGTAGTAAATGGAACAACAATCAAAAGAACTAAATCTCGCGAGTCAAAACCAACTAATTCACACTCTGATATAGCATTCTTTTCCCCTCAAGCAAACTGGATGGAATATACTTTATGAAATAGCACTCATTGATGAATTATAAAACAACAATAATCAGCCATATATGAACACCTCGCATTAATATAGTAATCTGAAATTAAGGACAATACAACTATGTCTCCAAATAGAATATCATTACTTTCAGATTCCAATAATTAGGATTGCAAATGAATCAAACGACAGTAATACTCAATACAGACGCTCTGTAACAGAAATAACTGGTTGCGACTAAAAGCATGCAATCAACTCTGAAAAGATTCAACTATACAATGCAGAGTCATTAACAGATTTCCTGAGAAAAACCATAAATGCATTAATCATAACAGAGCATAGCATAGCATATGAAAGGTATATCAGATTATCGAGTAATAAAGATAAGCAAACCACACAGAATCAAGTTATAATGATACAAAAGCAAATGTAAATATATGATACACAACAACAATAATGTACTCCACCAGAGGCTGGGCCCTTAGCCGTCAGTGGACGCTACTGGGTTACTTCAGAAGGAAAAGAGTGAATAGCAACGCCCAAATTATGTATTAATCATTAAATGGTGAAATCATTACAATAGTTGAAGCTTTGAGACTTACAACATAAAACAATTCTTTCTTCCTCCTATCCTATCATGAATCCTTGCTTCTGAATCTCTAATTCAAATCATCAATTCTCCATCATTCGAATCCCCAAAGTCATCCTATCATCCTCCCTCTCTGATCTTTGTTTTCATTTAAATAGAGAAAGATCAGAGAGCAGTTACAACATAGATAATTACAACATGATTTCTTTTACAAAATTGGATTGATTCTAACCAATTGATCAACAAGAAAATATATTTCCATTTATCTTCCAACAAGAGCAAGGTGAATTTGGGTTTGCAGCTGAGATTTGGAGGACGACCGCAACAGCAAATCTGAGAAAATTGTGCTCAAAGAACCCTGCGTTTCTCTCTGTACAAGCCGAATTTGGGCAAACTGTTCTTTAAATAAGTTAATTGGGCCCGTTCTGGACAAACCCCATGTTCCGGATTTTCCAGATTCGTCTTCATTTGCTCAGAATCTCAACCGCAAAACTGTCACTCCTTATTCCAACGAATTTCTGAGTTGGCACTTTTAAAAATCAAATCTTCAATCTGGAAGTTACCTTGGAGGCTAAAAATGGTGAATAATGTTATAACCAACTTATTAGAACTATCATTGATAGAATAATTCATAATCATGATTTTATTAGAAATAAAGGAGAATAAATAATATTCATCCATAAGATCATAAATCATTTATAAAATGGATTTAAATGATAAATTATAAGAAATGATATAATGAAGAATAGTGGAAGTGGACGAGATAAGTGTTCAAAAGTGATAATAATAATGGCATATTAACGGCCCAACATACCCCCACACTCAATATGTTGCTTGTCCTCATGCAATGAAAACTGAATATATTGCATGTCTTCATGCAACCCAAAGACAAAAACCATGTGTTAACCAAGGAATAAAAAAAAATATGTTCATCTCAGCTCATGAAATGGGTAGAACAAATGAATTCTTCCTCACTTAATGAATATTCACTTTTAGTAATCTTGATGAAGGCATAACAATTTTTACATTGACATTCAATTATATGTATATATGAAGTTGCAACAAAATATGATATAAGTAACAACAAACTTCATTAACCATTTTCCGAAAATCTACAAACCAGATTTTGTTGAAATGTGGTAAGTAAATAAATGCTTCTATGATCCAAAAATCGAATTGTTTTGATGCACAGATCATGAGATATAAACAAAATGGTTGTAGGTGAGAGTGCATGATTTCCGAAATTTTTATGAACCAATTTATCTTGAATTTATCTAGGTATGTGTATTTTAATAGTATGTCTGTGTTTCCTAGAGATCACAAGAATTGAGTTCATAGTTTTAAAAATATTATGGAAATCAATTTCTACACTGAAATTGTATGGCTGAAATTGCATGCCTTAAATGAGAAAGAAAATAGAAAAAATCCATCATGCGTAGAAATTCCTCCCCCTCTTTGAAAAATTAGCATGCCCTCATGCGATGCTAGAAAACAAATAGAGGTGGTTGTGACTAGTGGTTGAATTCTATGCTTGGTGTAAAACAACATGGAATAAGGAAGGTGTTGAGAATGAATAAGAATATAAATGGATGATAAAGAATATGAATGACGTGGTCATAAGAAAGAAATGAAGGAACACTCCCCCACACTCGGAAATGATATGCTGCTATAAAAAGGGAAGTGGTAAAAACTATGAAATGAAGGATGATAAATAATGCTCAAAATGGATTTTCATGAAATTCTCCTAAATTCGTAATAAATCAGAAAATTATGCTATTTTACCTCAAGTTTTACCTCCAAAAGAAAGATGTGGAATGACATATATGTATGGACAGTTGTTGAAGCTGATGTAGGCAAATTTGGTGCTGAAGGTGATGCAAAAGGTGGAATCCAGGTAAGCACATAATGTCTGAAGAATTGTTCACGTTCACGAGGTGCTCGAGCCTCTTCTGTTAGTGGCAATCATGTGGTCATGCTATGAATAGAATTCTGCCCATACTTGTTGTTCTTCTGTAAACAAATCACACTTGTGCATACAATGTACTTGACCATAGTGTTAGTTTTAAATAGCAATAGATTAAGATGCATGCAAAAATTTCAATCAGAAAAACTTATCAAATCAACAAGTTATGGCAGAGTG
>APFE030007800.1:0-20005 GCA_000404065.3 Pinus taeda | reverse complement strand
TGGTGGAGAATATGAAGAATGTGCTTGTGCTACAAGATGAGGGAGAGTAGTCATGCAATCATAAGGTAAACCATGCCAAGCTTGTAGACAAGATTGGTGGTTATACTGAAATTGACATGGCTGCCCTAACACATTAATATTCCATAATGGATTATGCAAGTAAGAAAGTGGAGAGGGAGTGTTTTGAACCATACCTATAGGCCATGATTTCCATGATTTCCCCAGAAACGACGTCAAAATGTGGAGCGATAAAAAGGGTTTTTTTAACACCTATTACCTCACATTAATTGTCAACCCAGGGACGACTTTTTATTTCAAGAGTGTACTCAGTCTGAGGCAACTATTTACTCAAGAGTAATGTTTTGCAGTATAGCGTTCAGAAAATACAAGGGTAGACAGATGTTAAAATATGACTAAATTACTTCAAAAGGATAAAATCACACAAGGCAGCTTATCAGTCAAGGGTGTGGAAGCGATAACCCATCCCTCTAGAAATTGATGGAAAGGAAATTAGAGCATGGACCATAGGTCTGGGAGCTAGGCAGCGACTGTTGAGGCTCAGTACAGCCTTAGACCTTCTCTCACACCAAAGCAGCATAGGAAAGTAAATAGAACGACAGAAGGTAAAATGAAACAGCAAAAAGGAAATGGAACAATAGTAAATGGAACAACAATCAAAAGAACTAAATCTCGCGAGTCAAAACCAGCTGATTCACACTCTGATATAACATTCTTTTCCCCTCAAGCAAACTGGATGGAATATACTTTATGGAATAACACTCATTGATGAATTATAGAACATCAATAATCAACCATATATGCACACCTCGCATTAATATAGTAATCTGACAATTAAGGATAATACAACTATGTCTCCAAATAGAATATCATTACTTTCTGATTCCAATAATCAGGATTGCAAATGAATCAAACGACAGTAACACTCAATACAGACGCTCTGTAACAGAAATAACTGGTTGTGACTAAAAGCATGCGATCAACTCTGAAAATATTCAATTATACAATGCAGAGTCATTACACAGATTTCCTGAGAAAAACCATAAATGCATTAATCGTAACAGAGCATAGCATAGCATATGAAAGGTATATCAGATTACCGAGCAATAAAGATAAGCAAACCACGTAGAAATCAAGTTATAATGATACACAATAGCAGCAGCGTACTCCACCAGAGGCAGGGCCCTTAGCTGCCAGCAGACGCTGCTGGGTTACTTCAGAAGGAAAAGAGTGAACAACAACGCCCAAATTATGTGTTAATCATTAAATGGTGAAATCATTACAATAGTTGAAGCTTTGAGACTTATAGCATAAAACAATCATTTCTTCCTCCTATCCTATCATGAATCCTTGCTTCTGAATCTCTAATTCAAATCATCAATTCTCCATCATTCGAATCCCCAAAGTCATCCTATCATCCTCCCTCTCTGATCTTTGTTTTCATTTAAATAGAGAAAGATCAAAGAGCAGTTACAACATAGATAATTACAACATGATTTCTTTTACAAAATTGGATTGATTCTAACCAATTGATCAACAAGAAAATATATTTCCATCTATCTTCCAACAAGAGCAAGGCGAATTTGGGTTTGTAGCTGAGATTTGGAGGACGACCAGAACAGCAAATCTCAGAAAATCGTGCTCAATGAACCCTTCGTTTCTCTTAGTATAAGCCGAATTTGGGCAAATCGTTCTTAAATAAAGTTAATCGGGTCCGTTCTGGACAAAACCCATGTTCCAGATTTTCCAAATTCTTCTTCATTTGCTCAGAATCTCAACCGTAAAACTGTCACTTCTTATTCCACCGAATTTCTGAGTTGGTAGATTTAATGGTCAAATCTTCAATCTAGAAATTAACTTGGAGGTTAAAAATGGTAAATACTGTTACAACTAATTTATTGAAACTATCATTGATAAAATTATTCATAATCATCAATTTATTAGAAATAAAGGAGAATAAACAATATTCATCCATAAGATCATAAATCATTTATAAAATGGATTTAAATGATAAGTTATAACAAATGATATGATGAAGAATAGTGGAAATGGGCGGGATAAGTGTTCAAATGTGATAATAATAATGGCATATTAACGACCCAACATCCATGATTACCCCATCTCGAACTAGAGGCCAAGGCTTCTAGGATGACAACAATGTTGTCAAAAATTTGTCTCATGGGGGAAAATTCCCTTTGATTGGCTAAAACTAAGAGGGGCACGAGTGACTTCAAATGTGAGCCAATAGATTTGAATAGATCTAATAAAAGACATT
The DNA here is from genome assembly GCA_000404065.3 of Pinus taeda. NCBI lineage: Eukaryota > Viridiplantae > Streptophyta > Pinopsida > Pinales > Pinaceae > Pinus > Pinus taeda. The sequence continues at coordinate 17,712 of APFE030007800.1, read as the reverse complement.
CCAAAGGTAAAAGGCGCAGAATCTAAAGAATGAGGAGGGGTTCAACTCTCTGGGAATTAGGGCAAGAAAAGAAGAGTTTATACGAGCCCTCATTGCACTATTATTGATGGAGTATCCCACCAACATAAATGGATCTCTCTTGATGACATCCCAAAAGGAGTGATAGAAGCTCACTGAGAGTGGCCCAGAACATTATTTCGAGGGAAGGTAAACATAACCATACACATTTCCTCTTCCCTTAGAGGAGAAGTCAACAAATTATTCCAATCATAATAAATAAGACATTGAATTCCATCTAAGATGGAACCTTCATTCTCCAAATCCCTCTTATGATCCTTGGAATACAAATTTTTATAATGCTCTACTACTTCTCTTTTGATTTCTTCAAATGTATTAATCGTCTTTCCTGCATGGATAATCTAAGTGATATTTTTTTTTGATTTTGTAAACTTGGCTTTCTTGTGAAACAATTAAGTATCTTTATCACCTACCTTGAGCCAGTTATTTCTCAATTTTAATCTCGAGTACTTCTCTTCCTCCCTAATAGGTATATGAAAACTCTTGATGGTTTCTACTTCTTTATGGATATTTGTCACCAGTATCGACCTGGTTTCCATCTATCCTTGGATAGCATCCAATGTTTCTTCCATATTTTTTATATTGAAATCCCTTTCTGTTTCATTCTCTTTTAATCAAGTTTTCACATCTTGTTTGAATCTGTCAATCTTAGCATCTGAGATAGTAATTGGGTTGCCCTTGATCTAACCCACTAAGGAGGTGTATACCATTATGAAGAAGTTGGGGACCTTAACCCATTGAGGGGAGTAACATAAGGGAGTAGGCCCCACATCTAGTGGCGTGGATATTTCAAGGTGGATCGGTAGGTGGTTTAATCTACCCCAAGGGAGGATGGCTCACTTAAGGTAGTAATTCAACATGACAATATTATCGACCAAAAGGAAATGGTCTAATGAGGCCATGATTTACTTAGGCCCTACTCTTCTATTAGACAAGGTATAAAGGAATTTTTGGGGTTTGGCATCATATAAGTTCAAGGCTAAGGTAAGATGCTCCATGTATTTATGTTGGACGTGCGTGATTATGGAGTCCCCTCTTTTCGTGGTGGCCCATAGTAGTATTGAAGCCCCCCCCAATGATGGAGTTATTCCCATACTCAATATTTTCCAAGTCCAACAACGGTTTCTAGCATTCTTGGCTTTATGGGAAGTGGGTATGAATGCACACATTTATCACAGAGAAGTGTTGATGTTTATCAGCTTTGTTAAAAGTAGTAGCTGCAACAGCCTCGAGACGCCCCTCTTGAGCTTAGTGTTTCGATCTTGCTAGTGTTCCAAAATTAATGTTTAATGGAGTTGATGGATTGTTTATGCAACTTGGTCTCGTGTAGCATGGTAACTTTTGGAATTTCTTTGTTGATGATGGATTTTACTTTCACGATTCTCTTTACCAAAACGAGTCCTCTAAAATTCCAAGATATTTTATTCATTAATCACTTTTATGGGTTCCTCAACCCCTTTTTGGTGACCGAGTTGTTTCCTTTCTTCCCTCCACATCCCTTTTTTCCTGCATTTTCCACTTGTCGTGGGATTGTATGTTACACTCCCAATTATTTGTCTTTCTTAGTCTTTTCCCATCTCACTTCGTTCTTTGTTTTTATTCATTCCTTCCTCTCATTTCAAGTAGGTTGTTTCATCCTATGCCAGCGTCATCTACCTTCTACCAACCTTCGTTTCTATGTTGATCCATCTCCTTCGGTAGAGGTCACAAGGCCTTCTAATACCTCATTGTCTTCCAATAAGTCTTCCGAGGACGTGTGAGTTTTCAGACTTGAATTGGATTCCATATGTCCTCGAGAGGGGAGGATAATGGGCTTAGAGTGAGGGGTAAAGAACTTAGTAGCTGGTAGGCAAGGCACAATGGTTCCAAAACCAACTAAACTAGCATTCGAGCTCAATACCTCATTTTTTATTCAGTTTCTAATACCTCTCCATCCCCACGAGACAAGCGACTGAGGGATTTGAGGCCATCCCCAAACCATCGGAGTTTCCATGGGGTGGGTGCTTTGAGGATCTTAGGCACTTGACCTCAGTCCATTGCTCGAGATCCTTGAGAAGGTTTATCCACTCGGTGGCCCCCTTTATGGCATAATTTAGCAAAGTGCCCATACTCATGGCACACTTTTCACTTGAAGGGCAACTCATCATAGTCAACCTCTTGTACGTGCCACAAGTTATCCATAGAGTGGTTAACTGCCACCAAGAGCCCTTTTATTGGGTCCACCTCCACGCATATCCTATCACATGATAAAAAACCATCATTTGGTTCAAAGTAGTCAAGGTATTTCCCAAGAGAGTTCCCTTACCTCCCCCTCCACTAATGAAAAGTCGAACTTGTTACCAATGATTTTCATCACTCATTTTTTCTAGTCTTCTGTGTAATTTTTGTGGGATTCTCTACTTCAACCCGAAATCATGGGTTCATCACCTCAATCTCTTCATTACTAGTTTTGTATTTACTTTTCTCTTGTCCCATCCTTTATAGAAGTTAAAATTTATTCCTTAAGAAGGTTCAAATTGTGAAACTTGTATTGTACCCCTTTCTAAAATCATGAGACATTTCTTGGCAATCTTCACAAAATGTTTCCCTCATATCAAAATTTTGGGTCAATATTTGTGTTTTCCTCAACATCATCTTTCAATTTCATCATCATATGAGGGACCTAGATTAGCATCTTCATTGAATATATCAACGCCTTGGTATCAAGTAATTTGACCCCTTTGCATACCCTTATGCTACGCTCATGCTTACTTTATTTTCTAGTGCCATACTTTATCCTCATGACTAATTTAACTTGTTTTCCAATATATGTATACTTCTTTTGATTTTTTTGAAGATGATGTTATGTTATGCCTTTGTTAGGAGAGTAAAATTTTGGCTATGGTGAAATCTCCCTAGTGAGAGACTTACCTAAAATATATAATAGATACATTTACACTCCTTTGTAGAAAGAATTACAATATTTACCACATTTAATATATATATATGGAATTTGATTATTAAACATACGTTTTAAATTTAATTAGTAAACTTATAATTAGAAATAAAACCATTTTATATATAAACATGAAAAACACATGAAAAGTGGCAACTAGGTTTAGGGCATTGAACCCGATGAGCGACTCTACAGCAAAGAGCTAGAAACAACGTGGAAGGTGACCCCATTATAGTTTACTGTCTATTTGCAGCATCCTCACAGTTTTCAATCATTGTTTCCGGTTTTATGCCAGTTAGTTTTTGGTCTCTCCTAGATGGTTTTGTTTCCCCACTGACATACCTACAGGTAGTTGTCAGCTTGGCTTTTTGATAGTTATGGTGGACAAAGCTGATTATTCCGCAGTTCTTATGGAAAATATACCGATATGGTCTCAGCCTCGGACCACTCTGGATGATTATTTAGCATTTGACCATGAACTATCTACAGAGGTCCATGCCCTTCCAATTCTCACTCAGCAGCACATACCCACCATCTCGATTCCTTTAGAAGCTTCAGCCACTCGAGAATACACAGGCCCTCTGCTCCTCACGGGTTCATTATCAGAGGTCACGTGGTGGTGAGACCTGGGAGCACAAACCCTAGGGGAAGATTTGGGTTCAAATATTGCAGGGGAAGGGATGGATATACCCTTGGAGGGGTATCCTTCAACACAAGAGAGTCGGGCGTTGGTGCATTCTTCTCCCCTCGTCTCGGGGAACCCTCCCCGAGGAAACTTCACTGGCATAGGTATTATATCAAGGAATTTCGACAATCTCAGGGAAAAAGGACCTTTGGCAAAGAAGGACCCAACCACACTTGCGGCAGTACAGGGGGATAAGTTGATTTTAGCCACGAGCAACAAACAAAAATGGACTTCCAAAAGGAAAAAATGCCTCCCTGTGTGGAGCAACGAAATCTTCCTCAAGCTTGACGAGGACACACCCTTTTGTGAAGCTACGGATTCAGCAGAAAAGGTTCTGGTGGGTCGTGTCAGGGACAGAGATTACAACGTGGAGAGTTTCCAAAAATGGACAATGGAAATCTGGGAACATCATTTGCTGGAACCTCCTCGGGTACAAACATTTGTTAGGGGATGGTTTTCCTTGCGTTTCAAATGCCTTACACTAATTGGGCCCTCTCCACAATATGGCACATTGATCAAGCACAAGTCCTCCTCCGAAGCTCGACGCCAATGTTTGATCCAGAACTTGAGATGGTGGGGGCAAGACTGATTTGAGTACGACCTCCGGGCCTTTCCCATCACTTCTGGATAGAGTAGATCTTCAGACAGATTAGGGATGCCATGGGCTCATACCTTACTTATGATGACTCTTTTATCTCTATAGGAAGAATGGCTTACGCCACGATATTAGTGCACATGGACCTCTCAGATGGGCTTCCAGAGTATATTAACATATAGTGGAGGAATGTTGCAAGGAGACAGATGTTGGATTATGAAGGGGTACCTTTCAGATGTAGGCGCTCCCACAAGGTGTGGAACCTATTCAAAGACTGCCCTCTGAACAAGTGGTATAGCAAGAAGTGAGCGAGACATTCTTCTCAAGAATCACAGGAACAGGAGGCTCTATTGCATGAATACCCTACCAGAGAGGAACAGCCTCGTGCCTCTAATGATTCTCATAGGATTGCTACTCCTCGTTCTGGAGGAACAACCACATTTTTGGGCCCTCGTTTCTTCTCTTTGGAACTAGCTTAGAGCAATCCGAGGAAGCATGGTTGGCCACCCCATCGCCCCTAACATCCTATACCTGCTTTAGCTGCAGCAACCTCGGGTGACTCCAATACATCGGGTATGAATTCCATCCACTTACCCCCCACTCAATCTTTTCTGATATTCATAATTCAAAATCTGAGTAGTTATTGTGTTTGGGAACTGTTTTCTCAATTGAGACCCCTGTACAAAGTGTATGTGACATTACCACCCCGCTCACCTCCTTCCCCCCCACTCCCCCCACTCCTTTTTGCACCCCTCCTCCGCAGCCCCTGGCCTCCTTGACAATGGCCTTGGTACCTAGATATAATACTCGGTCTCGATCAAGGAATTATGTCTAGGACCACGTGGGACTTGATATTCTCCATCCGTCCCCCTCCTCTTCTAAGGCTACTTGAGGCCGTCCCTCTGAACTCAAAAACGCCCAAGCGCAACCTGACGTTGGCATTGCTTTGGGTAAGCAATCTACCATCCCTCAAATTCTTAGAGCAAGAACAACCCCATCTGAACCCCTTCGATGAAGATTCTATCCTACAGTTGCAGAGGGCTAGCTAGGCCCGACAAAAAAACTAGCTCTTCATGACTTACTCTTTGCCGACTCACTTGATATTATATTCCTCCACGAGACCTTGGGTCATGCTAATGATATTGTTCATACACTTGAGCACTCTCTACCAGGGTGGAGATTTTCGGGATTGGAAGCCCATGGCCATTCTTGAGGACTTGCATTGGGCATAAACTCACGACCTATTAAGGAAATTAATTGTTGGGGCGATAGGGTTACGTTGGGGCTGATGTTCACTCGGCTGAGATGGGGATGCCCTTCAGGATTATCAATATACATGGGCCTTTCCAGAACTTCCCTGATTTCGCGGACCGTCTTCTCGGTCTGGAACTATTATTGGTTTTTAATATGATAGTCGGTGGGGACCTCAATTTTTCATTAGGACATGCTGAATCTTGGGGACATCGTGCACAAAGGGATTCCCTCTCAAACTACTTCTCATCCATGTTGGAATAGCAACATCTGATCAACATTCCAACTGCAAAAATACAAGCCACTTGGAGGAACAATAGGGTTGGAGATAATGGACTTGCAAGGAGACTGGACAGATTTCTTGTCAAGGAGTAGGTCATGGATGTGGGACTCAATATAAGACAATGGGTTGGCATGGGTGGGCTCTCAGATCACCTACCTATTTATATGGAAATGGAAAGTGGAAGAGACAAACCAAAGGGACCTTTCAAATTCAATTCAACCGGGCGTAAGGATATATCATACATCAGCATGGTCACTAACTTCTAGAAAACAAACCCACCAGGGATTATAGGTTCAGCCATGGCTAGGTTTATCCACAATCTAGCAGAGCTGAAAAAGATGTCCAAAATCTGGGCCCATGAAAAAAGCATTCAAGATGATCAAGCATTGAGACAGATTGAGATTGAACTGAAGGTTTTTGAGAATGAGCTGGGGGGTCTATATAGATTAGAGGAGCACAAGAACAACATCACATCCCTCTACTCAGCCCGTGGTAATATCCTCAAAGAAAGGGAATAAAATTGGAGATTGAGGAGTAGGGCCATCTGGATACAAGAGGGGGAAGCTAATACAAAATTTTATCAAAAGTTTGCTAACGGGAGGAAAGCTATAAACACCATTTTGCAAATGCAGGATGATAAAGGAATATGAGCAAACACTTTCCCTCAGCTTGCCTCACTTGCAAACTCACACTTTAAAAACGCCTACAGTGACCCGAGGGAGACTAATTTAGCAGAAATTATCAGAGTTGCTCATCTTTTCCCTAGATATGCGGAGCAAGACGATGAGGAGGATTTGGTGCAAGAGGTCATTTTGGGGGAGCTGGAGGCCACTTTGAAATGGTTTAGCAAAGACAAAAGCCTAGGACCTCATGGTTGGTCCATTGAATTTTATTTGGCTTTTTTTGAGTTGATTGGTCCAGATCTTCTTAGTGTTGTGGAGAAGTCAAGGGCTTCGGGATGCTTGGAAGTTGCCATTACCTCCACTTTCATTTCCCTAATTCCGAAGAGAGATATTCCATCCACTTTTGATGAACTCCATCCCATTTCGCTTTGTAACTATTTGTACAGGATAATAGCTAAAATTATAGGAAACATATTGAAGCTAATCTTACCAAAGCACATCCTGCGTGAACAATTTGCATTCTTGAAAGACACGCAAATCCATGAGGTGATTGGGACTACACAGGAAGTATTACACTCTCTCCAGTGTAAAAAAGGAAAAGGTATGATAATGAAGGTGGATTTATCTAAAGCTTTTGACATGGTGAATTGGTTATACCTGAGAATGCTTCTAACCCACCTTGGTTTCCCTTTCTCCTTCATTAAGTGGATTATGGGATGCATCACTAACATTCCTTTCAATGTTCTGGTCAATGGGAGTGCAACCTCATTCTTCACCTTGGCTCGAGGTTTGCATGAGGGGTGTCCTCTCTCACCTCTCCTTTTTCTCCTCACCATGGAAGGGCTCAGTCGGATAATTACAGAAGAACATAGGAGAGGAAGACTCATTAGTATTAAGATAATGGATGACTGATCGAGCGATCTTTCTATGACCCTCACTCGTGTCATTTTTGCAACGAGGATGGTGAATCTACTTCCCACATATTCTTGAACTGTCATGTTGTTTGCAATTTATGGAATCTTGTGACAGCAGTTGTACCCACAAATTGTAACTCGTAGCTGAGCTCTCTGGTTGATGTCTAGAACCTTTGGTTTTCCACTATCTTGCCCCATAAATTAAGAAACCTCCCCTTGTTGTTTTGTTGGGCTGTCTCGATAGCTTGCAATCTTTTAATATTGCAAAATACACACCCTAGGTGGACTATCATTGCAGCCATGATCAAAGCGGATTATGACCTTATCCTTGATGACCCACGCCCTCCTTTCACACATGAATCATCTCTCACGAAGAGATTGACCCCAAAAGACCCTCGGCATATTTTGATGGGGCTGCACAAGAAGACGGCTGTGGTGGGGATGATATCCTACACATATCTCAGAGGCACTCTTACAGCCTATAACTTAGCAGAACTTTCAACAACTTTTTATATCATTGGCTTTGCTTTGGAGAAAAACTGCCATGCATTCCAACTGCTTGGTGACTCTAAGATTGTGTGCGACTCATTGAATAGAAGTTCTTCTTGCTCGTCTTTCTCATTGAGACACATACTTGATGAAGCTATAAGATTGATATCCAATTTTGACTGTTTTTCATGTAATCATATCTAGAGGGAGCGGAACTCAGAGGCTAATCATTGGATTCTGATTTCATATGATTGTACATATTTCTTTTGATGTTTATTAACTCATATGCTGCCATTTATATGATTGGCACTATACATGTTTTTGGTATTATCTCCCTGTGTGGATTAAGATAATATTTACAATGTTGTTCTTTTGTTTTATTTTGGACTCTTCTCTCACACTGTGTTTGGGCTACTACCACCGTGTGTGGATTTTGGTAGTGGAATTTGATGCTTCTTAGGAAGATAGAAATATATGGATATGCATATGCATCTACAAAATGTAATTTCTTTCTGATTAATGAAATTACAAATTTTTCCCTTGGAAAAAAAATGAAAAACAAACATATATATTAATACTTTTTATCATATAAATAATAATAATAATAATAATTTATTTTGATAATCATAATATTAAAAAAAAAAAATTATATAAATTATATACAAATATTATTAAGAAACCTATATAGATTCATTTTAATTTTTTTAATTCTGTATCAAGTGAATATAAAAAAGAATTTAATTTATTCAACAATTTTTTTTATAATTAAAATGATGTTTAAATTTCAATTAATCTCAATATATATAAATCTAAAACTAAAATACAGTATCCAAAATAAAAGTGATTTTATAAGAACTAAATAAAAAAATTATTATTATTTAATGATTGGATCTACTGAAATTTCGTAAACTATTTTTATTTTTATTTTAAAACTAATAAGATTTTTCCAGCCCTTGACATAAGTCACGTAAAACAGGGACTTAATGCCGGTTATATGAGTCATGCTAACATAGTTCATTGGCATTTTATTACCAATTTCAGGTGATTCAAGAACGGAAAAAAGACGTCAAAATAATTAACAGGCAATTGGATTATTGTGTGGCAGGAAAAGAAAGTCAAAAGAATTAACAAACAATTGGATTATTGTGTGCTCATGTTGTTGCGGTTACACAAGCTGGTCTTGTGAAATCAGAACAGCTTTAATCTACGAAATGTGAATAGACTAACCGCCACTTACAATAGATTTCAGCTAATTGCAGATTAGGTTTAAATTTTAAAGATTTCAGTTAGGGTATAACTTGTTGCGCAGAAACATGTAAAGTGTGAAGTGAAATTTAAAGTTCAAAATTTTGTGAAGAAAATGATATGTTTTTTTTCCTTTTAACTGTACCATAATCCGTTGAAATAATTCACAGAAGACTTCCCAGCAACCATCCCACACATTCAACTGAAAATAAAATGTTAAATCCTTTGCCCACGCATTCAAGTTAGAATAAAATGTTAAATCAAAATGTCAACAAACTTGCATCACGGTAGTCACATAAAAATGCAATTGGATCTCCAATTTTTTATTAAACAAACATATTCAGCGACCAGTTCAAATCAAACTGTAATCCAGTGATCACAGGAGAAATATTGTTCTGCAAGCTCTCTCTTCCCACCAGTGAAGATGATGGGGAGGAGACACAAAGCTTGGGAGATGACAAGTTCAGATCAGACAGATTTCCATGAGCCGCAGGAGAAATATTGTCGTGTGCCACGTTCTCCTTGCTTCGGATCAGGGAAGAGAGGGTTCTTGATCGCTTCGCTATTGGTTCGTTGTTAGTGTCAGCATGTGACTCTGACGGGCTTAATGGAGTCGATATTAGTGGCACTGCGCACTTCTGGCCTGACTCAGCCAGGGAAGAAACCCCAATTGGATTATCATATTCATTATTTTCTCCCACAGAACCAACGCCCCAATTTAATTCGTCGAGGGGAATTTCATGAGAGAGGGGCATGCCACAAAAATGGCCTGACTCAGCCAGGGAAGAAACCCCAATTAGATTATCATATTCATTATTCTCTTCCATAGAACCAACGACCCAATTTAATTCGTCGAGGAGAATTTCACGAGAGAGGGGCATGCCACAAAAATGGCCTGACTCAGCCAGGGAAGAAACCCCAATTGGATTATCATATTCATTATTCTCTTCCATAGAACCAACGCCCCAATTTAATTCGTCGAGGGGAATTTCACGAGACCAGGACCACGGAATTCTCGAGGCAGAAAGTTGTAGAAGCAGAAAGTTCTCGTCACGCAATTCTAGAGGCAGAGAGTTCTCGAACAAATCAAATTCCGGAATTTCGAAGGGAATTTCAGGATGCAAATCATGAGGCTCTTCTCCAGACAAGTTAAACTCGTTCAGGGGCTCAAAGGATGAGATTTGATGGATATTCTCTTCCCCAGTACCTCCGTCCCCAAGCGAATTAAATTCCACGAGGGGAATTTGGTGATATAAATCACGAGACTCGTCCGCACACAAACTAATAAATTTGTGCAGGGGCTTGTCATCAAAATCTAGAGGCTTCTCATCAAAATCTAGAGGCTCGTCTCCAGACAAACAACTACAGTCTTCCAGAGAGGAAACAGCCACAGCCACTTGCTTCTCAGACTCTCCTATTCCCGTCACTTGTTTCTGAAACGAAGAAGAATGACAATATGCATTATCCTCAACCCTCTCATGATATTTCCTCTCACTCTGACCCAAGGCCATTCCCATCCCTTGCCGACACTCTCCTATTCCGGTCACTTGCTTCTGAAACAAGGAAGCATCAAAATATGCATTATAATCCAAGAAAGCATCCAAAGATGCATTATCATCCAAAATAGTATTAGTGATGCTATCACTCTCATGACCTATTCCCATCCCTTGCTTCTGAAACTCACCCATTCCATTGCTTAAGTCCATTATGAGAAGATCAAGATCCACTGATCCTACTACTCATAAACAATAAGGAGATCCAGACAAACATTTGGTTGAAGAGTGTGGCCTTTTATAGTTTAAGCTTGGCTGAGGGCCACCCTCTATCTAGGGTTTTTACCAAATGGTTTGGCATTTAATAATTATTTTTTTTTATTTTTTTCCCGCTCACAACGGTAATGCCCAGGGTATCACCATTAATCATAAGAGTCGAGTAATGGCCAGGGTATCACCATTAATCATAAGACTGGGTCTAGATAACCGTTGGATGGAAAAACCTTTAATCTACCATAAAATATGAAACAAAATGTGAACATATCACATTTTGAAAGTGTGAACGTATCATGCCAATAATGGTCAGGGTATAACCATTAATCATAAGACTGGATCCATCAGCACGTGTTTACTAGATAACCATCTGATGGCAAAAAATGTGAACATATCACATTTTGAAAATGGAAACCTATATCATGCACGAAACTAGTCTGTTTTATAGAAATTTTATTATATATAATATAAAAAAATTTAGTACACAAATATTTAAATAAATTATTATAAATGACTTACTAATTATTAAATTGAGATTTATCTATACAAATTTACTAAAGAGCAAGTTCCAATGTACAAGCACCTATGAAATAGTCACTTAAAAATAAAAAATTAATAAAATAATGTTATCTAAGAAATTTGTTAATATGACATTTTTATTATTTTACTTTTATCAAAAATAACCAATTAAATGTCACATTTATCAAAATAACCCCATGCATATTTTATATTTAAATTAATTTAATAGCACATGATTTAATAAAATTAAAATTAAAATTAAAAAAGGTAAATTTAAAATTTAAATTAGTTAAATTCCATTTCATTTCATTATATATATATAAATATATATTTATATATTATAATATATATAAATATTTAATAATTATAATTTAAGAAATATAAAAGAAAAACTAAAAAAAAAAAAAAAATCATTTTTTATCAAATATATATCCATATACATTTTATATTTAAATTAATATATTTACACGAGATTTGATAAAATTTAAATTTAAAATAAACACTATAACACATTTTCATTGGCTTACACATTATAACATGGAAAATCAATATTAACTTTTTAAAACCAAATTTCCTCTCATTGGCAAAGCCTTTGAAATTATACTAATTAATCAAAAGAAAAATATACTTTTAAAGAAGTAATATATCTCACAAGCAAGTGCAAAAACAAAGATATTATCAAAAAATAGTCCTCAAAAAATCATACTATGCATAGAATGATTTCATCCTTTGGGATGGTCCTTAGAGCTTCTCAATATTATCTTGAAAATAAGTTCCTACATTATACAATCCATGAAATCCCCTGCTTTTAGAGGCCTTCAACACTTTATATTTACATCTTGCAACTTATTCTTTCAACTTCTTCTTTACGTCAATAATGGTTACAACTATTGAGTTTCATTACCTAAACCTTCTTTACTTTAGGAAATTAATTATTATATCTTTGACTAGAACATAACCTTCTTATTACAAAAGTATAGGGTCATTTACTTTATATATCAAATAAATATGCCACCCAAACTTGGTAGTGAGATGAGACAATTTTGATCCTACTAGGAAGGAACACATTCCATGGTTTCATGATGATCTCATCCCCACCTCAACTCATTGCTCATACCTAGAAAATGTGACCTGAATTTATGAAGGGAATGAAATTATGTGTAGATATATAACCAAAACTTAGAGATACATTGAAACTTTAAATCTATTAATAAATGGAAAATGTTTAGGCTACTTACATGGAGAATGAAAAAAACTACCTAAAATGGTGGTAGATTATCCCTCACAAGAAATCTGAAATCTACACCATTCTTTGAATTATATTATAATGATGCCCAAAGCCCTTTTAACATTAAAAAAATCAAGGAGAAACCATAAAAATAAAAAAACATAACTCTAGGAGATCAATCACAAAATGCTTGTGGTCTTCCATGGCGACACCAAATTTATGAGGTTGTAACTTTGGCATAGGATTATTGTTTGAAACAAATAATAGTCCATTGAAAAAGGTATGTATACAAGAAGTAAAATTTTCAACTACTAAGGGAGTATAAAGTTTTCATAGTCTTCTATCCCCAAAAAACTGTTGTTTAAGGCCTTAAAGTGACTCCATAAATTCACAACCTAAAAACTATAGAAAAAAAATGTAAAAGCATGAAAATATGTTGTGAGTCAATGGAATAGGTTAGTGGAAATGGATATCCACTTTGATTATCTATATCCCTTAGGAAGAAATGTTATCCATTGTTATGAGGTCTTTCACGATATAGGAAAACTTCTACTAAACTTTGCTCCTAGTTAGCCACATGCCTTGGTGCAGGATCTAGTATTGCTTAACAAGCTAATATAGTTCGATCCTCTATTGGACAGTAACCCTAATATATGTGTCCACATTTTAATGAATAGTGGAATGTTCAATGAAACTTGGGTTAATATTTTTCAATATGAGTTGAGCCAATGGTTGAAATGCCAAGCCCACATGAGACAGGATGTAGCCAACTCAGTTATTGAGCTATGTTGTAGTTGCGTTGAACATGGGGGCAATATCATCTCATGTTTTTGGATGCGTTGAGTTGTACATGCAAAAATGTGTATGATCATCATGATGACGACCTCTATCTAGCCATAAATGTTGGGGTGAAAGTTAAATGATTTAGTGAGATTGGTGTCCAACAATGACTAGAGGCTTGACCATATTGCACTTAGGAACCTATTATCCTATTTTTATATGATGTTTTGTGAGATCCCAAAATGTAAGAACGACCATTCAAATAATATGTTGGCAGTTGTGAGATACTCTTGTTGTACGTAAATGTAATGTCTATCTTAGAAAATATATCAATAAGCAAAAAAAACACAATCAATACCATGCTTGGCTAAAGTAGGTACAAATATATAGTTTAACAATAAGGATTCCTAAATATGATTAAGAGTATATAGAGGATTGTACATTTTTTTTGCCTCTTAATAGTTGGTTTGGTAATGGCAAAAGTGACTAACAACTTGATACATTTTCCAACATCATATCAAAGATTTTTCCAAGAAAACTAGTTATGTAATAATTTCATATTCTTACCCATACTAAAGATTGCTACTAACTCACTGTAAGGTGCCTCTCAAATAATCGTTCCATGTGTGCTTGAAGGAACACAAAGGTGTGTGAGGTAGCAAAACAATGCACTCACTAGGTGAAATTATGGAACTTGCTTTCGTGTCATCAAAATCTAGTATGTGGTAGCAAACTTTGAGTCACCATTGTATGGTTGTAGCGACCTATGATCCAATGTGGATGATATTTACCATCTGTATAATATAATGTTTCCATTCCTAGGATGATGAGATTATGGAACACATGTTGTAATTTCCCTTGCCTCTAGATAAGAAACACTATGTCACCATATCCTAAATTACATTAGTTAGTTTCTGAGTTTTTCCTCTCGAAGCACATTTGGATGTGTTATATTTATAAAACCATATACTTTTGTATGTACCTATTATATTTATGGTTATAAAACCTAGCTTAAATTTATGTATATATCTATAATTTAATAAATTATTTGGTTATTATTATTTCTATATCAATTAGGGTTTCCTATGAAATAATCTAGAATTACGTGTTCAAGAGTCACAATAAATTACATAACCAACATATAATTCATATTATGAAGCATTATGCAATTGTACTAAAATATTTCGTTATCACCTTCATTGAACCTCACACTGAAGCAACGCCATTCCACGATAGCCGAAAACCACGCTTAGCCAAGTAACTAGCCCTACTAGGCCACGAGAGGGCTCTCTTTATAAGGATATCAGCCGAGATGACTCAATCAAGAAATTTATATTAGGCTAGATATAGTAGCACAATGTTTGATTTGATTTTGAAGAGTTTTGCTGATCACGGGGAGCCAGATAGTTAGCGCAAGGAAATTAGGTCAAAATTGCACGGTTTTGATGGGGAAAGCTAGGCACAAGGGTGAACACTCTATGGTTTGATGGGTGAAGTGATTCAAAGATAGTTGAGGAGCTAAAAAGAGAATGTAAGCAAGATGGATTCCTTCTAAAATGAAGAAAACATAAGCTGTGAATATTTTCCGAAAACAGAGCATAAATATTATGGGTTATGCCTATCAACTTGAAAACATCCACTTAAAGAGTATGAAATGATGAAATGGAGTAAACAATACATTTTAAGATATGAAAACATAACAAAAATAAAATGAACATCATACCACATGGATCCCAAAGAAATAGTTGCAAGTTTTCATTAATCTCCTGCTAAAACTGATACAAAATGATGTCTACTCAAAGAAAGAAAAGAAGAGTTTATGTCAGCCCTCATTGCACTATTATTGATGGAGTATCCCACCAACCTAAATGGATCTCTCTTATGACATCCCAAAAGGAGTGATAGAAGCTCGCTGAGAATGGTCCGGACCTTTATTTTGAGGGAAGGTAAACATAACCTTACACATTTCCTCTTCCCTTAGAGGGGAAGTCAACAAATTATTCCAATCATAATAAATAAGACATTGAATTCCTTCTAAGATGGAACCATTATGAAGAAGTTGGGGACCTTAACCCATTGAGGGGAGTAACATAAGGGAGTAGGCCTCACATCTAGTGGCGTGGATATTTCAAGGTGGATCGGTCGGTGGTTTGATCTACCCCAAAGGAGGATGGCTCACTTAAGGTAGTAATTCAACATGACAATATTATAGACCAAAAGGAAACGGTCTAATGAGGCCATGATTTACTTAGGCCCTACTCTTCTATTAGACAAGGTATAAAGGAATTTTGGGGTTTGGCCTCATATAAGTTCAAGGCTAAGGTAAGATGCTCCATGTATTTATGTTGGACGTGCATGATTATGGAGTCCCCTCTTGTTGTGGTGGCCCATAGTAGTATTGAAGTTCCCCCAATGATGGAGTTATTCCCATACTCAATATTTTCCAAGTCCAACAACGATTTCTAGCATTCTTAGCTTTATGGGAAGTGGGTAGGAATGCACACATTTATCACAGAGAAGTGTTGATGTTTATCAACTTTGTTAAAAGTAGTAGCTGCAACGGCCTCGAGACACCCCTCTTGAGCTTAGTGTTTCGATCTTGCTAGTGTTCCAAAATTAATGTTTAATGGATTTGATGGATTGTTTATGCAACTTGGTCTCGTGTAGCATGGTAACATTGGGAATTTCTTTTTTGATGATGGATTTTACTTTCACGATTCTCTTTACCAAAATGAGTCCTCTACAATTCCAAGATATTATATTCATTAATCACTTTTATGGGTTCCTCAACCCCTTTTTAGTGACCGAGTTATTTCCTTTCTTCGCTCCACATCCCTTTTTTCCTGCATTTTCCACTTGTCATGGGATTGTATGTTATACTCCCAATTCTTCGTCTTTCTTAGTCTTTTCCCATCTCACTTTGTTCTTTGTTTTTATTCATTCCTTCCTCTCATTTCAAGTAGGTTGTTTCATCCTATGCCAGCCTCAGCTACCTTCTACCAACCTTTGTTTCTATGTTGATCCATCTCCTTTGGGAGAGGTCACGAGGCCTTCTAATTCCTCATTGTCTTCCAATAACTCTTCCGAGGACGTGTGAGTTTTCAGACTTGAATTGGGTTCCATATGTCCTCGAGAGGGGAGGATAAGGGGCTTAGAGTGAGGGGTAAAGAACTGAGTAGCTGGTAAGGGAGGCACAATGGTTCCAAAACCAACTAAACTAGCCTTCAAGCTCAATACCTCAATTTTTTTTCAGTTTCTAATACCTCGCTATCCCCACGAGACAAGTGACTGAGGGGTTCGAGGCCATCCCCAAACCACCGGAGTTTCCATGGGGTGGGTGCTTTGAGGATTTTAGGCACTTGACCTCAGTCCATTGCTCGAGATCCTCGAGAAGGTTTATCCACTCGGTGGCCCCCTTTATGGCATCCTTTAGCAAAGTGCCCATACTCATGGCACACTTTTCACTTGAAGGGCAACTCATCATAGTCAACCTCTTGTACGTGCCACAAGTTATCCATAGAGAGGTTAACTGCCGCCAAGAGCCCTTTTTTTAGGTCCACCTCCACGCAGATCCTAGCACATGATAAAAAACCATCATTTGGTTCAAAGTAGTCAAGGTATTTCCCAAGAGTGTTCCCTTACCTCCCCCTCCACTAATGAAAAGTCAAACTTGTTACCAATGATTTTCATCACTCATTTTTTCTATAGTCTTCTTTGTAACTTTTGTGGGATTCACTACTTCAACCCAAAATCATGGGTTCGTCACCTCAATCTCTTCATTACTAGTTTTGTATTTACTTTTCTCTAGTCCCATCCTTTATAGAAGTTAAAATTTATGCCTTAAGAAGGTTCAACTTGTGAAACTTGTATTGTACCCCTTTCTAAAATCATGAGACATTTCCTTGGAATCTTCACAAAACTTTTCCCTCATATCAAAATTTTGGGTCAATATTTGTGTTTTCCTCAAAATCATCTCTCAATTTCATCATCATATGAGGGACCTAGATTAGCGTCTTGATTGAATATATCAACGCCTTGGTATCAAGTAATTTGACCCCTTATGCTATGCTCATGCTTATTTTATTTTCTAGTGCCATACTTTATCCTCATGACTAGTTTAACTTGTTTTCCAATATAGGTATACTTCTTTTGATTTTTTTGAAGATGATGTTATGTTATGCCTTTGTGAGGAGGGTAAAATTTTAGCTATGGTGAAATATCCCTAGTGAGAGACTTACCTAAAATATATAATATATACATTTACACTCCTTTGTAGAAATAATTACAATATTTACCACATTTAAAATATATATATATCTAT